>JAXDDX010000350.1:0-65000 GCA_034670405.1 Hoplostethus atlanticus | reverse complement strand
AGGGAGGAAGAAAGAAAGAAAGAAAGAAAGAAAGAAAGGGGCGGAGAGACAGGGAGAGAGAGAGAGAGAGAGAGAGAGTGCAAAGCATCCTGCGTGCACACACACACACACACACACACACACACCGAGGACACCCCCGCAGGGCTCCAGCGTTACTTCAGTCCAACAGAACACTTGCTGTGGATGGTCACCGCGGCAACGGGTCCAACCAAAAAGTGCAGTGGAGGGGGGAGGTGGGCGTGGTGGGGGGATGAAATAACATGATTTAAAGAAAAAATACAACGTTTTATCCCCTTGGCTGGAGAAATAATAGGACTGTGTGTGTGTGTGTGTGTGTGTGTGTGTGTGTGTGTGTGTGTGTGTGTGTGTGTGAGAGAGAAAAAGGAAAGAACCGGGCCCTCAGCCAAGACAGGAAGTTGTTAATAGGTTTTCTTCTCTGACTCTTTCACCTGATTTCAGCTCTCCGTCTCTTTTTCTCAACTACAACAGCACGTTCTCTCTCTCTCTTTTACAAACACACACTCTCTCTCACACACACACACACACACACACACTTTCACAGCCATGAAAACACACTCTTCCCACCTTCCCATCTCTCCTTTTCCCCCGTCTCACCTTTCCTTTCTTTCTCTTCTATTTCTCTTTGTGTCTCACTTTCTCTCTCTCTCTCACACACACACACACACACACACACACACACATACCTACGTGCACACACACACACACTTTCACAACGTTGACCAGATTCCCATGGCGGACATTTTGAACTTACATCACACTCGAGGTGGGAAACTCTACCCAGAAGAGTTCACCTCCATTCATTGTCTATGAGAAGCAAAAAAAAAAACTGTGTGCAAAGCATGATGGGATAGCTGGCGACACAAACCTAGCCAGCTCAATGGTCATGACGCGAGAACCAATCACATTCAGGCAAAAATTGACGGCCTTCCTGGTGTGTAACGCTAAAACACTTAAGCTGCTAACTGCAGCTTTGCTAGTCTGAACAACGGAGGTTAGCTTGCTAGGCTAACTATCCCATCACAAATAGCTGTAGCCACTTAGCTAGCTAGCTTAGTTAGAGTAAAGCACAATTTCAAGAGTACGTTTTCTATACAGATGCTTACAGATTATATTTGGGCAATATAACATGAAAAAAAATGATAAAACACAAAATAAGTCTCCATAAACGGTTAGCAACTTAGCTAGCAGTCCGGTAGCCGACAACTTACAACAGCTGCTTGACTTTATCAGGGCAGTGGTTTAGATATGACCTTAAAAGGTGAACGTATCCCTCCGCATTCTTCAGATCCATTTGTTTCTAATACAGTTTTCAGTGGGGAATCTATGAAATGAATCCAGGATGTGGAAGTCCTAAACGTCCAACTGCAGCTAGATGCAATAGAGACTCACCAATGGAAGAAAAAACGAATCTGTGAAATGATAAATGTTTGTCTGATTGTTGACTGACTGTTGTGCATCTTGGTGTGCATCAACAGTCGGGAATCAATGGGCTGTACTTTCCCACCCTCAGTGTGCAGACGTTCAAAATGGCCACCATGGGAATAAGGTCTATACTATTCTCCCTCTCTCTCTCCCTCTCTCCCTCCCTCCCTCCCCTCGCTCATTAATGGTCATGTTGGCCACAGAAACCACAGGGGCCCTGAGCTCCACCTCCACCTAATCCTAGTTACTAATGACACACACTCACACACACACACACACACACACACACACACACACACACTCACACACACACACACACACATACATAGAGAAAAACACACATGCAGACACGCAAGAACACACACACTCAAACACACAAAAAGATATGCATACACACACAGACTCTCTCTCACACACACACACATACACAAACAGTGTAGACAATCACACACATCCTCACACACACAACCACAAAAAAACAAAACCACACACACACACACACACACACACACACACACACACACACACACAGACCACAGGAACACACACACTCACTCATCCACTCACCAAACCGAAGCTCAGTGAAAACACTGGCAGCTCCAGCAGCAACATGGCTGTTTGGCATAAAGTGCCAGTGCTACAGTAGCGTGATGACCTTGGCCACACACACACACACACACACACACACACACACACACACACACACCTGGAGTGATGTATGTGTGATGTAAGAGAGGGTGATGAGACAGGATGAAGGTTGTTTTGCTGATCTATTGATTATTATTATTATTATTATTATTATTATTGTTGTTATTACTATAATTATTATTACTACTATTATTATTATTATTAGTAGTAGTAGTAGTAGTAGTAGTAATAGTATTATTATTATTATTATTATTATTATTGTTGTTGTTGTTGTTATTACTATAATTATTATTACTACTATTAGTAGTAGTAGTAGTAGTAGTAGTAATAGTATTATTATTATTATTGTTGTTGTTATTACTATAATTATTATTACTACTATTATTAGTAGTAGTAGTAGTAGTAGTAGTAGTAGTAGTAATAGTATTATTATTATTATTATTATTATTATTGTTGTTGTTGTTGTTATTACTATAATTATTATTACTACTACTATTATTATTAGTAGTAGTAGTAATAGTATTATTATTATTATTATTATTATTATGATTGTTGTTGTTGTTGTTATTACTATAATTATTATTACTACTATTATTAGTAGTAGTAGTAGTAGTAGTAGTAGTAGTAATAGTATTATTATTATTATTATTATTATTATTATTATCATCCTGGGTTTTAATGGAGAGTTTTAGTGTCCCATGATGGTTTAAATGTTTCAGAGGCTTAACAAACTTTTGAATTCTGGGAAAATGATTGAATTCTTGCATTTTTTTTGGCATGAAAATGTCAGATTGGAAGATACTGAATATTGGCACAAAATATCCATAATCCAAAAATACCCTATCAGCCAAACCACATTTAACCCAAAACACACACAGAGTTGCTTCCTGCTTCCCTTCATGACTTCAGCACCTCAGTACCAGTTCAGTTGTTTTAATGTTGTTTTTTCACCACACTGAGAAAACGTCGTGTTCATTACTTCAACTTGGCCGCATCCTGCACGTCGCAAATCAAATTCTTTGTGGGATGTGTTGGAGGGCGGAGGATGAAGAGAGAAGAGGAGGAGGAGCAGGAGGAGGAGGAGTGAGTCATGAGGTTGACGTTTACCCGTGGGAACGAGGGAGGAGAGAGGGAGGGGTAAAGGAGGAGAGGAATTAGAGAGAGAGGGGTTAAGGCCTCATTCCTCATCAACCGTTTGATTTTTATAACAGGCCTCGAGAGGAAATCGGTTTGCAGGGTGAAACGGGAGCACCGACCGACTGCTACCGACGGGACGGTACTCTGGTGGTGCGTTCAGGGCCAACCAGAAAAGTTGACTTTGTTGCGTTGTTGTGGTTTGGTTCCAATTACAAGCCAACCAGGGCTTGGAAACAAAAAGTGACATGGAGAGTTTTGGTAACCTGTCATCCCACCAGGTCAGAGAGTCCCAACCAACCTGGTTCCAGTCTGTAACTTGATCTACCAGGATGGACTTGGTCTACTCTTCTTCTTCTCTGGTGTTCATACCAGTTAAGAAACACCTGAAGATGAGCATCAGTCCAGACGGTTCGCCCTCGCTTCGTTTTGTCGCTAGGCTTTCCAAGCATGAGGAACTGCCGCTATCAGATGTCAACATCCGTCTCCTCATACCCACAATCCCTTGCTGTTTTGGGGTCGCTCCCTGTAGTTGGTTCGGTGTGTGTGGTCTCGGTCGGTTATGTGCTGCCACCCGAGTCCGAACCGCTCTGAACATGCTGTGTGTGAACGCACCACGCCCCCCCTCCCGCAGCACCTCGTTCAGGAAGCAGCCCTGTTCTGGGACTGCCGGACGGAGCGCCGTGCCGGTTCCCAGACTGGAAACACGGTACGTTCTGTTCCGATCAATAATAATAAACCAACATTTCTGTTTTGACCCCGAAGTCAAAAGAGTTTCCAGAGAATGAAGTTGGAAAAAAGGCAGAAAAAGAGTTTGGTTCCCATTCACATACTTAACTCAACAGCAGCCTACAAAAAGTTGAGGGTTAGACCAAAACGGCAGGAAACAAGTGTGTGTGTGTGTGTGTGTGTGTGTGCGTGTGTGTGTGTGTATGTGTGTGAGAGAGAGAGAGAGAGAGAGAGAGAGAGAGAGAGAGAGAAGGGAGGCAGAGGGTTGCAGAGGACAAACTCCTGAAGTTCAGGCTCTCCTGATTGACAACTTCCAGTGGAAAGGACACACACACACACACACACACACACACACTCTCTCCAGGCATGCAGAGTGAGAAGTGACATCCTCTTCCTAAGTATCAACTGCAACTTTCCCTCTCGGCTTCGGCGGCGGCGAGGAAACCAGCTCTGATCCAGGGTCAGATCTCTCCGTTGTTTCACCGTGTCGAGGTCCTGGAAACGACTCGGGAGAACTGACTCCTGAACAAACTAGAAACCGGGTGGAAAACATTCCCTCATCCAGGCCTGGAACATGTGTTTCGAACATGGCCTCGTGCGAGTCTGACCGAGTCTCGTCGGAGGGAAAACTCAACGGGCCAGAGTCAGAAAACTCGGCGGCGACGGCGTTGAGCCACGCGAGACCTGCGGCGCGGTACTTTCAGCTACCCGTGAATCCGTTACCGTGGCGTTGTTCTCCGCCGCTTCCCAGAGGACAGCCAATGAACGTCGACATGTTGATAAAACGAGTCTCTAACTGAAGGCCCGGACAGCAAAACGGACACCAGTTTTTGTACAATATCTACAAACGGGAGCTTCTTGTTGGCTAGCCGCTGGTCTTCCGATGAAAAGCGAATTCCGGCGTTGCTATGGTTACCGTGACAGGTCGCTCCCGAACACATCGGCTACGTCCGGCGGGAGTATGTGGAGGCAAATGTCTCTTCGTGTGATTTATCAGTTTACGTACAATATATATATACAAACGGGGAGCTAGCTTGTTGGCTAGCTGCCTCCGTAGCACTCGTTGCCGTTGCTATGGTTACCGCGACAGGTCACTCCCGAACACATCGGCTACGTCCGGCAGGGAGTATGCGGAGGCAAATGTCTCTTCGTGTGATTTATCAGTTTACGTACAATATATATACAAACGGGGAGCTAGCTTGTTGGCTAGCTGCCCCCGTAGCACTCGTTGCCGTTGCTATGGTTACTGTGACAGGTCACTCCGGTGTCGCGGCGCTGCAGGTTAACTAGATAGTCCGTCACATTGCAACGTCAACATAAAAACATGTTTGAAAACATTCCAGGAGAGAAATAATTCTTCTTCTTCTTCTTTGTCGTCTTCTTCTTCTTCTTCTTCTTCTTATTCATTTCACGCAGGTTTCATTTCCTGCTGCTTTTTCAGCCAAAGGAATGACGACTGGTCACTTGAGCAACATGAGTGTTATTACAGCATTAATACATTTCAGTCAGTACGTTTCCTGCACCTGGCAATCTGAAAGAGCTGCAGGACAGATGCATCATGGGACTTTTTTTTTTTTTACCACGCCATCACTGTACGCCTCCCAGCCGCCAGACTTTCCTCCGAGTTATCGCAACGTAGTTTCTCTTTGTTTCACTACAGCCGAGAATGAGGAAATGAATAAGGCATGCTGACTGTGAACACGGGTTTACGAGGCTGTCGACAGTGTGTGTGTGTGTGTGTGTGTGTGTGTGTGTGTGTGTGTGAGGGGGAGAGACAGAGAGAGAGAGAGAGAGAGAGAGAGAGAGAGAGAGAGAGAGAGACGACGTACGGTCCTGATAAGAGCTGTGCTGATTCTAGCTAAACACAGACCAGATGTAGAGGTGGAGAGAGAGAGAGAGAGAGAGGGAGAGAGAGAGAGGGAGAGAGAGAGAGGGAGGAAGCAAAAGAGACAGAGAAAAGAAATAGTAAAAAACGGAGAGAGAAAGTGAGATGGGGAGAGAGAGAGAGAGAGGGGGCGAAAAGATCATGAAAGAGGAGGAGAAGGAGATGAGAAGATAGTGAGAGAGGGAACGAGGGAGGAAGAGGTAGAGCGTGTCAGAGAGAGGAAGAAGGAGAAACCAAAACACAGCTCGCCTTTAGTTTACTTCACCAGGAGGAACGCACCCACGTGTTGGCCTGTGTGTGTGTGTGTGTGTGTGTGTGTGTGTGTGTGTGTGTGTGTGTGTGTGTGTGTGTGTGTGTGTGGGCTCCTGGCAGCGGCCTACAGCTGGCATGTAGGCAGCAGCAGCTCAACCCAACGATCAATAAGAACTGACCCTTCATCACTCATCATCCTCACTACGCCTCTCTCTCTCTCTCTCTCTCTCTCTCTCTCTCTCTCTCTCTCTCTACTGTACTGTATGGATCAGTATTGATCTGTATTGCATCACAGGCCTATTTGAGGTTATTGATCATCATTGTGAGGCCTGCCCTCCGCTGACCTCACGGACAATAGGAACGTTTCCAAACAAGCCGTGCTGGTAAATCACTGGTTTACAAGGCAAAGCCGGAGTGACAGGTGATTTGTACCAATCAAAAACCAAAGGGCACCGCTGATTGGCCCCGCCCTCACGCCACTTTTCAAAGTGCTTTCGGGAGGTTTGACAGGGCGTGATGCCTTTAGTCTGTTGCCTTTGGACACGAGCCACTTGTTATTCCTGCCGAGGGACGTCTTTGAAACGAGCAGATTTGGACTGCGGCTCCGCGTGGACGGTGACCTGTAACTAGAGAGCCACAGGGTCGAGCCCCAACCGGACGAGTGTCTGTTCAAAGTGAGCGAGACGCTGAAGTCCCTCGCTTACTCACTCCAAACCTCAAACACCTAAAACCTAAAATGGAAGCGCCTATAAGACATTCACAACTTGAAAGCACTCTGCAGGCGTGTGTGTGTGTGTGTGTGTGTGTGTGTGTGTGTGTGTGTGTGTGTGTGTGTGTGTGTGTGTGTGTGTGTGTGTGTGTGTGTGTGTGTATGTGTGAAAGCAACTAAAGCTGCAGGGTGACAGGTAGAGAGTCAACATCCCATGGTTTACACTGAGTTCACATTCCTCCCTCCACACCCACTCTCCGTCTACCAGCTGACAATAATAACTCCCAGCCTGAATCTGGAGCTGGACCATCATGCACAACGTCAGGGTCAAATGCAATGATGAGGTGAGGTGAGGAGAGGTGGGGTGAGGTGAGGAGAGGTGGGGTGAGGTGGGGTGAGGTGGGGTGAGGGGATACCAGAACCTCCAGCTGGTGGTTATCATCAGGCAGGGACGCATTCATTCAAGTCTGTTATGTAACTTAAACCAGTTAGACAGACTTACTATCACGCACAGTGCGCCAGGAGGAGTCACACCAGCTCAGCTGGGTGTCTCAACTCCGTCCCTGCGGATAAAAGGAGGTGAAAGTCGTCTTACTTCTTGGCGGCGGCTTGCTGACCAGCTCCGCGACGTGCCGCTGCAGGCTGACCACTTTGCCCTCCAGCGCGCCGGACCGGCGGCAGATGGACACCAGCTCCCCCTCCAGCTCCTCCAGGATGCTGACCGACTGCCGGGACAGATCCGAGAGCTGCCGGAGCGCCGAGCACAGGGTGAAGCCGCACACGTCCGCCAGGTCGCCGAAAACCGCCCCCTCCCGCAGCCTCCTGGCGTCGGGTTTGCACACATCTTTCGGAAGTACCGTCCGTTTGCAAAAGGGCATGGTTTGTTCACCACGCTCAAAATATTAAAAAAAAATTAAAAAAGTCAAGAGATAGTCAAGTTATATCCGTGTGGTCCTTCTCCCTGTTGCTCGCGCAGAGACGCATGCTACGGATCCGCGGGAAGGGGGAAGTCCGGTGCGGGCGGAGAGGCTTGGAGCGGGTTGCGCGTCGTGCGTCCTCATTGTTTTTGACTGCGAGGGTTTTTTTGGTGGAGAGGAGAGTCTCAGCTGGCTGGGGAGACAAGTGGCAAGCCAACCAGGATAAAACACACGACGTCCGGTTGCAGCTTTCGAAATAAAAGCCCATTAAAAGCCAAAATAAAAGAAAATCCAAACTGCCAGTGAAAATAAAGGATGGATGCTGTGACTTTGAATTTGCTGTCCTTTCCTTTCCACAGAATACATTCATAGCCAACACATGAAATGTCATATGAATATAGGAATGCAAGAAAACTTGTCAACTACTTGGAAAAATTCAATTTCAGCCCATCGCTGTGGCACAAGTATAGGAAAAGATTGTGCCACTGTAATGTGTTGAAATGTGTTTTTCTTTCATAGAGACATTCTTTTAAGTCATCTTTTTATTATGTTTAATACATCCATTAATATTTTTTAGCCTTGATATTTCTTGTATCTATTTTACGGCTAGAGATTCACTTCATATTTAGTGTAATCATTCTGATAATACCATTCTGTTGCTATGTACACCACGATGCCACCGGCCTGCGTATTCTGTGCTTTTATTTTGAAGGTAAATTCACCTAACTTCCGATCTTATTCTGTGCGACTTGACGCAGCTGCACAGAGCGCAACAGTCTGGTGTTTCCCAGAGAGAAGGAAACCTGGCTGGAGGAGTAGAAGAGGAGGAGGACAGGAGGAAGAGGAGGAGGAGAGGAGGAGGAAGAGGGGAGAGGAAGAGGGAGGAAACGAAGGAGAAGAGGGAGGAAGAAAGGGGATGGAGAGGGGGGAGTAAGTGAGAGAATCAGTGTGAGAAAGAGTTAGAGAAAGTGAGAAGGGGTGTGTTTGTGTGTGTGTGTGAGAGAGAGAGAGAGAGAGAGAGAGAGAGAGAGACACTAACATCACACAGCCTTATAAAACATGTCAGTATAGGCTGTGTGGTGGAATAACAAGGCCAGTTTTCACAGCTGGGTTTGGAAATGAAGAGAAGAAGAAGAAGAATCGGAGGACAGAAATTCCATTCCTGAGTCAGAGATGAAATGGACCAGAGCAGCATGGAGCTCTCTCTCTCTCTCTCTCTCTCTCTCTCTCTCTCTCTCTCTCTCTCGCTCGCTCTCTCTCTCTCTCTCTCTCTCTCTCTCTCTCTCTCCACATCAGGCATATAGTACTGTGCAAAAGTCAAAAGCACATGTGAGAAACAAATCCATAGAGTGAAGATGCTTTCAAAAACAATGACATGAAAAGTTTCTAATATCAAACACGTTACTATAAAGAGCAGTGATGTAAAACACTAATGCAGAAAACAAAAAATTCTACAAAAATCTACAACCAAATTTATATAAAAAAACCAAACGTTGGAAACATTTATTATTTCAGATTTCCCACTAAAAACACAGAAACAAGAATATCACAAATCCATTCTTACGTTAAAGTCATATATTTGGCTAGCTACTGCAATTTAGCCTAGGTAGCTAGCTAGCTTCCCTGCTAAATTCAAGCAGTTGTAGTTGTTGTTGAGATTGCTAGCTAACTTGTTGTAACTGTTAGTTACCACTGGGTGTGATACTAGTTACCGTACTGTCTGGCGTTGGCACCCTGAGTAAGAAGGTCAATGGGTCACTTGGGAACGTTAGCATGGCGGCGCATCCGGGCTTCCACCTTGTAGTCAGGAAGTAGTCAGGAAGTTCAACTGTTTCCTTGGCAACACGTCAAACTGTTCCACTTTTAACGTTAAGATTTGGTCCTACCTGAACAACAGGAGCTGGATGTGACCAGTTTGTAAAAACATCATGTTTTATTATTATTATTATTTATGGTTTGTACTCGCACATTCCTGACGTGGAAGTGGGACGGAGCAAAGTGCTACTCCTAGCTGGCTGCTAATTCATATCTCCATTGTAAAGTGCTAGCCTCGATGCTAACGAGTGCCGGACATGAGATTTTGACTTCCCCGGCGTGTTACATAACATCGTCAGTCACCAGGTCACATGACTTCACTGACCTATAGTTTGTGGTTGGCAGTGCTTTGATTAAGTTTTGGTGGGCGTTTTTCCCTGTTCTCCCTGAGGGTCAAAGGTCGGGGGGCGTGTCCATTTTCTTTTCAGTTATTGTTCTCAGTTTTTGTTTCATAACGTGATTAAGGGCTACGTAAATAAACTTTCAACGAGAAATTGATGTGAGTTTTCAGATTGTGGGACACGCTGTGCAGCTCTCTCCCGGTACGAGCCAAGACGTTTCGGTTAACCAACATTTCAGAGAGGAATCCTTTCCCTCCCACAAGGTGACAAGTGCACAGCGAAGAAAAAATACAAGACCGAAACTAAAACTGTCAGTGTGTCCCTTTAAGAAATCAAAGCAGAGTCTGATAAGCGATCTCCCCCACCCACCCCACCCGACCCTTCTAGGAAAAGGGTGGAGGCTTGGAGAGGACAACACGGGGAGCTGACTTCAACCTCCTGGACTTTTCTTCTCCTCTTGCTTCACAACAAGCAGTTCCTCATTTCCTCTGTTGTAAACCCTATTACTTGTCCTACTACCTCCTCTAATGGGAGATGACAATGTGAAAGTTGCTTTTTGTCCCTCACAGTCAAAGGCGGGGTTTTGGCGGAGGACTGGTGATTGGTCTGTGTGTTTATCCGGTCATTTTTAAAATGGCGCCAATCAGGCCGAAGGGGCCCGACAGCGTTTTGTTCGTCCGTCACGACACGATTTCTCCGACACCACCGATCGGAATTTGACGAAACTCGGAGAGATGATGATGCATCTCACCACTGTGGTCCGCCTTTTTTTTTTTTAAATGACACCGATTGGCCAGAGGAACCACAATGCAGAAATAAATCCATTACAAAGGGATTTTGTCAGCTGACCTTTGACCTCCTTACTATCGGTTGCTTGTAATGTTGATTCTACTGTTGCATTCTGGGTTGCAAAGGAAATCAATTCATTTTCAAGTCACTATTTATCCACTTTGGGGGAAAACCTGCCTTAGTGTGATCATGTTGTAAATCGAGGGTAACGTCTACCCGTTAAAAAGCACCGTCATGTTTTGATTTGGTGCGTTGAGTCATTTTGACAGCAGGTGTCCCTTTACTCAAACGGTGGTTCTGCTGTTTTGCGGTAAAACCCGACGACACAGATCTCATCCTGTGCAGCTCAAGTTGAATTTTACTTCTTTCCAACACTTTCCAGGAGTCTCTCCGCAGCTCTGCAGCCCTCTGAAAACTCCCCGGTCGAGGGCTGCGAACGTACCCCTCCTCCCCCAAAAAGCACATCTGGTCCTCGCAGCCCCCCGGGCCCCCGTTAGCAACCCCTCCCAGACGTGAACTTGGCCTACCTAAATGTTTTTGTTCGTGCAGTCTGTCTCTGTCTTGCGGGGAGGGGGGGGGGGGGGGAGGAGGAGGTGGGGGAGGAGGGGGGAGAGAGAGGGAGAGAGAGTTTCAACATAAACTGCCTTTTATTGACACAATTGAAAACATCAACACAAGAAACTTATGAGGGACAGGAGGAGAGGGAGGGGGCGAGTGTATGTGTGTGTGTGTGCACGTGCACGAGAGCGTGTGCACGTGTGACATAGAAAGAATGTGGATATAAATTGTCTATGTGTGAGGAATAGATAGAGCGAGACAGAAAGAGAGAGAGAGAGAGAGAGAGAGAGAGAGAGAGAAGGGAGCGGCGGCATGACATCATCCATTTGGTCGCCATGGTGTCATCCTATCAGCGCTACAACCTCTTCAGTCAGCCAGTGAGTCATCAAGTCAACCGACCAGTCAGTCAACCAGCTAGTCATCGACTCAACTAACCAACCAAGCCGGCCAATCAGCAGCGTCCTTACGACCGGGCTGTCAACGAGCCAATCAGCTAATCAGTCAGACAGTCAATCACATGGAGGGAATTGATTGGAAACAGCTGTCTTCACCCAGTCACTCTCTCTCCTCCTCCTCCTCCTCCTCCTCCTCAGATGACTGAGTTCATTGTTTCAGGGGCCCAGCCCACTTCTGTACTCTAGTGCAAGCCACTCACATAGGAAACACACTCCAACTTTACCTCCATTACCCCCCCCCCTTATTTTTTTTTTGTCTCACTTTATTTTTCTTACACTTTTTCTCCTCCTACTCGCCCAACTTGTAAGATTGAACTTTCTCACCCCTTTTTCTTGTCCCTTCAGTTTGTCTCACATCCACTGTCCAAAAACACCAGTTTACATGTCAGGACATGCGGCCGGCGCTCTTACCCAGAGTGCAGTGCGTGAGCAGGTAAGCGCTCGGTGTCTTGCGTCACATCCGGTTGTTTTTGCACCTCCTCTTCTCCTGCTCGTTTCTAGCTGAATTGAGGCGTCTCCTCCGGTTCCACTATTGTGTCTCAGGTGAATGATGCTGGGATGTACTTGTTGTCACGGCAACGCTGACGAATTCTGATTCTGAAATTCCGATCGGAGCGTTCGAATGCAAGTCGGTTGCCTGTCTCGGGGGTCAGACGGCAGCAATCGTGGCTGTCGGTGGACGGGGCAGGGATCGAACCTGTGACCTGTATTCCTTCATTTAGTTTTCAGAAGGTACAGTCAGCGGTCTGGTGGAGAGAGAGAGTTTTGTCATGTTCATTTAGTTGCTTCTACTGTGGAGAGACGTCTCTATTTTTACCGTCTCTCTCGCTGCTCCCTGTTTACTTCTCTGCAGGCTAATTCAACATATTAGTTTTCTTTTCTTTGAGTGGGTGTTTCTTCTCTATTTCCTCTGCAGCTCATTTATTTCTTTTGCTTTGCTCACCATCCAGCCAACTGCACTTCAAAGCACCTCAGTATGTGTGTGTGTGTGTGTGTGTGTGTGTGTGTGTGTGTGTGTGTGTTTGAATCAAATGCCATTGTTGTTCTGCTCACAAGGGAATGCAGAACAGGACCGGAGCAAAGCATGCGTCTGGCAAGTCTCATATTTCAAACGTTCAAAGACGGTGTGTGTGTGTGTGTGTGTGTGTGTGTGTGTGTGTGTATTTGTTTACTGAACTGGTCCCAGGCATATGAAAATGGGGACAGCGCTGCCATATTTGATTTGTTACTAAACCACAAACTCTGAAAGTGTTTAAATCGGCCCTTTCATTTCATTACGTTACCATACAAAAGGGTGTACAGTGCAGCAGTCAGGTCAGTCAGGTCGAGGCCTGATCGCCATGGCAACGTCCAATGGATTCAAATTCTCTATATATTATATAATTCTATATTTTTGTTCCACCCTCGGATCGTCTTCCACTGTTAGATATCATCAGTCTGTGATGTTCAGTGCATCCAGGAGGTTTTTTGTTATGGAGTATTCAGCTGTACTCCTCTACTTCTACTTCAGGTAGTGATTTCCTACATTTCCCAGAATGCCTTTCAACAACCTCCAGAGAACTTGCCGGCAAGTGTTGTATTCAGCTGTGGGTTTACGTGTGTGTGGAGAGAGCCGTAACGACAAGAGAGCAAGAGTCGAGAAAAAGTGAGTTGCTCCCCTTACTCAAAACAGTGTCTTGCATTGCATTCTGGGCTATCTTGGCTACTGCATTGCATTCTGGTCTATCTCAGCTACTGCATTGCATTCTGGTCTATCCTGGCTACTGCATTGCATTCTGGTCTATCTACTGCCGGTGGAGAAATTGGTCTCTCTCTCTCCTCCGATGGATTTCTCCTGTATGATTGTTGATCGTCGGTCTAGAAAGAAGCCCTTGCTCCTTGATTCTGATTGGCTGACACCAAAACCTGACGGTTACCGTTGATGGTTTAGATCCATGAGACATTTTCTGATATCAGACTGGAGATATGTCAACATGACGTCATCTACAAAATGGACTCAGAAGGTACATCATCAATCATCAGTTTTTTAACAGTGTTAAAGCGCTGTAAGGTGGATTCCTTTAAATCAACTCACACACCCACAGACCCACTGAGATCAGCTAAATCACTTCTGGTGAGGATTGTCCATAACTCGAGGTGGTCTGAAACAACAACACCTCTCCAGACTGGATCCACTATATTTTACACATTTCAAATGATGAACTTCGTATAATGTCTTTTATAAGAAATGGATTGACTTCAGATCTTCACTGTCTGTACTATTGAGGATGATGTATGGATTCAAGATTCAAGAACTTTATTTGTCACATACACACACGGGGTGTGTAGTGAAATGAAAAGTGGCAATGCTCAACGGGAATGTGCAAAAGGGCAACAGTACACAGTATTTACAATAAAAAAACAACACAATATTTACAGTATTACAGTAATTACAGTAAGAGCTCTTATATAAAAAAAACAACACAATATATACAGTACTGTACTGTACAGTGACGGAGAGCAGACGGTCATGGTTGTGAGGCGTGCTGCCCATACCCCCGCTAACACACACACACACACACACACACTCCTGCGGTGTGAGTTGTTATGGTATGTGTCATGTGTTGGAGAGGTGTGGTTGGAAGGCCAAGTCACTGGGGAGACGTAGTGCAGCGTGGATTCATCTCACTCGCTTTCCGTCTCTCTCTCTCTCTCTCTCTCTCTCTCTCTCACACACACACACACATTGAGTCTGAGAGCTAGGTCATTGCAGAGAAGAGCAGGGTTGATCTCACACACACACACACACACACACACACACACACACTTTTGCTGGTGAGTGAAGGCCAATGGAGGATGAAGCTGTGTCTCTCTCTCTCTCTCACACACAAACATACACACACACACACACACACACACACACACACACATCGAGGTGGTGTGTGCAGGCCAGGTTTCTGCAGCGCAGAGCAGGCTGGATCCCAGCAGCCACCATATGGGCTGGTACTGAAGTCAGAACACAGAGAGGGATGGAGGAGAGGAGGGAGGGAGGGAGGGAGGGAAAGAGGGAGGAAGGATGGAGGTAGAGCTAGAAAGATGAGGAGGAGGAGGGGGGACCGGGTGAAACAGAGAATGGAGGAAAGGGATGAAAAGATCAAAGGAGGGGAAGAGAGCAATCTGATTGGTTGTGAGAAAGTATTCTCTACCTCCTCTTCAAAAACAGACAGAATCTGACAAGAAAATAAAAAAGTCCAGAACAAGGAGGAGGAATGGAGGGAGAGGAGGGAGAGAAAACAGAGAGGAGAGGTATTATTAGATGGAGAAGAGGAGAGGAAGGGAAGGGAAGGACAGAGGCGCTAGGATGGAAGGATGGAGGGAGGGAGGGAGGGGTGAGGAGGCAGGTGGATGCTGGGATAGAGTAGAGGTTAGGAGGGAGGGAGGGAGGGAGGGAGGGAGGCTGGCAGGGTGGACAACCAGGAAGTTAAGAGTCTCACTTTAAAACCGTCCAATCAGAATCAGCCTCGGATTCTATTGGTCATGACGAAGGACTTTGCTCCTGTAGGAAGTATGACTTCAGAGAACAGGTCTCCTTTAGAAGTATGTCAGTAAGTAAAACGTGTTAGTACATAACTATGAATGTCTCTTATCTGTACAGTGTACCTGAGTATTTATACACCCTGGTACACTGAGTTTAGATCATTTCAGGGTTTTTCTGGAGCTGCAGGAAGCCGTGGTCATCAGTAACGGGTAGAAATGTGGAACTATACAGCCAGAAGAGTTGAGTATATAGGAACTGACTACATGACAGTAGGTTGTTTGGGTTTCACTTCCTGGAAGGCAGAGCTCGGAGGAGTGGCAACTCATTCTTTCAGTCTTGATATTTTTCATCAAGCCTTAAAAATCTGGAGGTTTGAGTCGGGTGGTGGTGGTGGTGTCAGTTCTCCAACAGTAACCCACGCTACCCACATGGTTCCCCATCTCAAAATACTTTCACTTTAGTTTCTAGACTGGATTTGAAGGTTTCAGTCAGTGTGACATGCAACATTTTTAGTCAGTATATGATCAATTGATTTGATAGAATTACTGTAAACATGATCGAAACGATTGTGCTAGTTTATCAGAATTAAGATTTCCCATAAATAAATAGATACACGACATTTCTCCATCTTCTCCTTCCTCCATCTGCCGTCACCAGAAACTCTTCATCTTCAGCTCCGTTAGCGAAGAACAGCGCCCTCTTCCTGTTTGGTGCCGTAAAGCAGCGGTTCTCAATCCAGTCCTCAACCAATTAGAGGCTTCAGGTTTTCATGATACTCTAACTGGTTCAGGTGTGTCTCAGTAGAGCTGGAGCTAAAACCTGCAGGACGGGATCCTTGAGGACTGGATTGAGAACCACTGCCGTAAAGCAATCCAGCAGATTTCCTGACAAACCGGCAGTGGTCTTGTTTGCTGACAGTAATGCCTGTGCTAATGAAATGCTACACATAGCACCTTTAATGTGTTTGCAATAGTGACAAAGAGCTACTAGACAACATTAGGTGTGTCTTATGTGAAGGCAGGATTCAAAACTACATCTTAACAGTCATGTATCACCAATACAGTTCTTCCCCTCATCCAGTGTTTCCTTCACATTAAGACATCTTCACCTCAACCTCAACAAACCAAACAGACGAGTGTTTTTGGAAAGAACAGTTTATTTGAAACCCAGGGCTTGTCTCTGTGTGGCCGGCTTAGCTGCTGCCCTGCTTGGCGGCGAGCCTCTTGTCTCTCTCCTCGGCGATCGTCAGGCGGATTCCCTTTCCTCTGGGCAGGGACACCCACGGCTTGTTGCCCTGGAAACGGGTAGGTGGGTGGGGTTTGGAGGGAGAGAGGAGGAGAGATTAGAGGAGGATGATGAAAAGGTAGTCGAGTTCACCTGTCAGGAGCAGCTGGCTTTTAAAAACCTGCTTTATTTTTGGGCAGGATTTGCAAGTATTAGTCCGTTTATGATATGATGTAGGCTGATGGGGTCCACAACTACTACAGTATTAAATGAATAGTGTAGTCAAGTGTGTACTTTCTATTTAGCAATTTTGTAAGTTGTCCAGACTTCTGAAACCTGTGTAGGCATTATAGAGACACGAAACATGACTCCCTGAAACCGCCCAAGAACCACAACTAAGTCATCTCCTTGTGTTATGAGCTCAAGAAAGTGATGTAACGTAAAAGGTTAAAGGTAAAAGCAGTAGCGGTGGTCCGTGTTCAGCTGTTGATAATTCACTCCACTTCAAATCAAGCAGGTTTTGACCTTTAGCCGTTCAGTTTGCACCCAACCAAAGAGGCAGCATGAGCTTTAGTTCAGACACCGCCGAAAAACAACAACCTTCACATGGCCCCAAAAAAGGGGACACATGTCAACGTGCAGTAAAAACATAAAAAGCTCAGCATTTAATTGCGCTAACATTTATTTGACCAGCCAGACTTCGGCACCGAGCTGTCAGAGCTGAAAGGCTGAAGCAGTCGCGTAAATGCCACGCAGTACCGAGACGACGCCGACAGCTAAATGCCACGCAGTAGAGGAGCGTACGACTCGGTGCTGCCGACTCGTTCCACGGGCCGGCTCCTCGACGACACTAATGTAATGCAACCAGATGAATAGGACAATGGAGAGCTGTTCAGACCATCTGCTGTCGCTTTCTAGAGGCCGAGGGGCTTTTCAACACGAGACTTGTACCCTAAAAACAGCATCAACTAACCTGCAGAAGAGTTTCACGTTGCAGGACTGATGAAATGTACGTTTAAGGAGAAAAACGTCTGGACTAGCTTCAGGCGATCTATGAAACATCTCTAGCCAAGGAGCTCAGAACTTCTTAGAGGAATTGGTCGTGTATTTTCACAGCTCATCAAAACCAGAACGTCATCATTGCTCCTCGCCGATCGTTTTGCCGTAGGAAATTTCAACAACAATCTTTCACCACTGAATTGCAAAAAGAAAAAGTAACCGGTTTCAATCATGTGCCGCTGCGCCGAGACGCTCCGGCGAGTCCTCACCTTGCCAATGACGAAGATGTTGGAGAGCCTGGTGGCGAAGTTGTTGCCGGTGCTGTCCTTGACGTGCACGACGTCGAAGGAGCCGGGGTGGCGCTCCCTGTTGGTGATCACGCCGATACGCCCCAAGTTAGCACCGCCGGTCACCATGCACAGGTTACCTGGAGGGAGGCGGAACATCGGGTCACCACTAGTCTCTACTTTTTCACATGCAAGTAAAAGCTTCAGTCATGTGCATCAGGAACGAATCAAAGCGCTCCTTAGATAGTTATTTTCAAGGACCTGGACACGATCAAACCCCTACCAGTATCAAACTTGATGAACTCTGTGATCTTGCCGGTGTCCAGGTCGATGCGGACCGTGTCGTTGACCTTGATGAGGGGGTCGGGGTAGCGGATGGTGCGGGCGTCGTGGGTCACCAGGTGGGGCACCCCCTTGGTGCCGACGAGGAGCTTCTTCACCTTGCACAGCTTGTACTGGAGAAGGAGAGGAGGAGGGAGGAGGAGGAGGGCGTAAAAATGTGACCTAGAGACTACACAACTTCAAATCCTCTCACTGGAAACGGAAATCAAGTCACAGTACATTACAGACCAGCGGATTTCTAGTACGAGCAAGATCAAGTTTGACAAGGAGCATCCAGTACTACTGTATTTGTTTCTCGATATTATTATAGATTGTGTCCTTTACCTCACAGGCCATTTTTGCTGAGAATACTAGAGACTTGTACCCTAAAAACAGCATCAATGTGTTATTAACCTGAACACACCACAGAAGAGTAGAAAATATGGCTCAACTTCTGGACTAGCTTCAGGTGATCTATGAAACATCTCTAGCCAAGGAGCTCAGAACTTCTTAGAGGAGTTGGTTGTGTATTTTCACAGCTCATCAAAACCAGAACGTCATCATTGCTCCTCACCTATGGTTTCCTGTAGCAGTAGGCTTGTTCACGGAGTTAAACCCTGTTAGGGTGGTGTAAAAGGGAGATGGGGTGATGTCATTACCGGAGCATGTCTAGTTTTACTCTCACCCGAAGCTGTCCTATCAGTAATGTTTATGGACTGATGAGAAAAGAGAATCAAGTTCTCATCTCAGTTTGGGATGGCGCTCTGACAGCAGTATTACCAGAGGTCAGGTCAGGTCGTCGGGGCTGTGGTCATGACACAACAGGTAGGAAAACCTTCCCAAATAAACGAAACGTCTTACCTTGGCCTCCTCAGCGGTGATGCGGTGGACGGTGAAACGTCCCTTCACATCGTAGATCAGACGGAAGTGCTCGCCGGTCTTCTCAATGCTGATCACATCTGGACAGACAAACAGGAAAAGGCTCTTTAGCGTTTATCCCTTCAGCTTTCCTCTGCAGCCTCTAGTAGATAAAAACTACAGCAGATACTGTAAACTGACTACAGCCCATGTGACTTGTTTATCAGCCCTGGTTCACTTGTAATTGGGTCGTGTGAACGTGGACTAACCAAACACAACAATGCAACTTTCCCACTGTGGTTCGGACCAAAGAAAACCAACTGTAGATGTGACTGCACCCTTGGGTTTCCTGCTCCAGTCACCATCATGCCTTTGCAGGAAAAAAAATATTTTTCCAGTGCAGCGCAAGCCAGGAACTTGTGACCTTCTGGTTGGAGGATAGTCTCCACATTTGAAAAAAAAAAAAGGCATCTACCCTGCAGCCTGAACCAAGCAGCACCCAAACCTCCCATCAGAAACAGCAATATTTCAATTTCAGCACAAGACACCGACAGGTTTCATCCCCTTTTTGACACATTTACCCACCTGAAATAGACTCAACCTTCCAAAAACAGGTGATTTGTCTCAAATCCTGAACGTTCTCTATATGGAAAAATGTCTCAACACCACAAAACCTCGACAGTAACTCGCAACGTGCTTCACGTCGATACCAGGAAGCAGAGATTTATTTCAATGGTGGCTCTTATTTTGGAATCCAACTCTTCATCTGCTACTGTCCCTGAGAAAGAGGAGGAGTATTTAGTGTGTATGTATATAAATAGGTCCCGGTCGTCCTACTGTGAAGGCTTCCCCTGGCTTTGGAAATTAAAATGCCACACCTCCATATGAGGCTGTTGGCCGGCGTAGAGGTGGAGACGGACCTGACTGGGTGAGAGGTCTGGAGGCGTGTCTAAAAACAAATACTACTTCCTGCTGTGTTGAAGCCCCCAAGTGTCTGTTCTGTCCTCTGTTATATATCCGCTTTGTTGCTGTGATTCAAAATGTATTAAGTGTATTGTGACACTTAATAAGCACTTTAGATTTGATTTTCTGATCGGTGTGTCCGTACCGAGAAGGCATCGGTTCAACAGAAAATCCATGTTCTTGTTGGCGTATCACAATTTATCACGGCGATGTCCGGAGGTTTTCGATCACCATTCAACGAAACAAAAACTCCTGACTCCTTAACATTTATCATCGCAAAGGGAAACAATATATTGATTTGAAAAGGTCAGACTCTCCATTCACCCCCCTCAAATTTGCCCCAACGTTGATGACCAAGTCAACTATACACAGAGGGTTGTTAGTTGTCGGTTTCCAACACAGTTCTGATCTGTAATATTGGGTCAATACATCCAAATAAATAGCGTTACTAGTCCTCCTCCAAATGGCTCCATCCCATTTTCCAAGTGTCCCTTTGAACCCAATCGCCTTAAGACTTAACTTGGCAGAGGTCGTCTATTGCTGGTTTTACATCACCAACAGTCACAAAGTGGCTGAATTCAGATCTGAGCCATCTTTATTTTACACTACTAACCTACAAGTCAGAACTTATTCAGCCCAATCTGTTAAAGGGACTGGAAAAGAACGGCAGTACGGTAACGCTAGTCAGCATCTCACCCCGACCCACAAGCCTTCCACTGGGTTTAACGGGCCAATGTCACATGTCAGCAACAAAACTGAACGTATACAATCCACCACACTGCTTACATGAACGAGACTGTAGCGGACAGCGGCTTTGGACCCCTAGGAACAACCGATAAATATACTAAATGTTGTGTCTGGAGCTCAGGACTTCTTAGAGGAATAGATGTAGTTTCAGCTCATTGCTGATCAAAACCAGACAGTCATCACTGCTCCTTCTCCCTCCTGGCGAGTGTTAAGAGTTTTGGTCACAGCCACAAGGTACATTAAGTGATGCCACATCAGCCATTTACAGCTTATTTGGACCACCTGATAATACCAGTCAGTCCCATGCTAGTCAATGACCCAAACTGCAGTAAGCTGGAGAAACTGTGCAAACTCAAGCCAATGTCTTTAAATTGTAATCAACAATTCAACAATAACTTCTTCCTGAACATTATGAACTGGGATCAGAACCGCATTAGGCCCAAGTCCTTGTCGATACTCAGTTCTTGTTACGATCAGTGTCCAACCAGCACATCGCTCTTCCTCGCCCAATTCAGACTCAGTCGTGGATGTTGAGGTACATCACTAATCTTCAGTACATCTCACTGTGTCTTAACGTCACCAGTAACTCAAAACAACTACTGGAGGTTTGTTTGTTTTCTACCACCAGAGAAATGCCGGTCGATGTTGATCAGTCACCTCATGAGGTGAGGGGTACGAGAGCTCTACAGTTATGTTGTTGATGGCAAAAACTAGGAAAACGAGGCCCAAGTTGAAAACAACCAGGATTATATTTTGAAAAGGACTCTTTACTGTTCCCGATAGATCTTCACCGTCTCACACCGACCCCCTCTCCCCCCCGTCACCCCTTCAGTCCAACTCACCCATGAATCCAGCGGGGTAGGTGACGTCGGTGCGGACCTTGCCGTCAATCTTAATGAACCTCTGCATGCAGATCTTCTTGACCTCGTCCCCTGTCAGGGCATACTTGAGGCGGTTCCTCAGGAAGATGATGAGGGGCAGGCACTCCCTCAGCTTGTGGGGACCGGTGGAGGGGCGAGGAGCCTGGGATGGAGGGATGGAAACAGGTGTTGAAACGGGAGATGAGGACCAAGCTATTGCAATAATACATTTTAGGCATTTAACATGTAGTGACTTCTGGTGCGTGCAACTTTACAATAAGCTCGTACAGGGATGTGTCTCATCAGTCTTATTTTCAGACACAACTTTGATTCATTACCAATGCTTCTTCCTTCATTTTGAAGGAGAGCATTACAAGACATATGTAGTAGAGTAGGAGATGCCATTGCTGCAGATGCATCCAGTTCATTTTTTCTTGACCCCTTTTAACAACTTCACTTTCACAGGGAGTTCAACTGACTAGCTGAGCAGGGGCAAGACTATGTCGAGTGTCATTTGAACCAAGTGTGTGTGGAAATGCTGCCGTTACTTACGAAAACTCCGGTGAGCTTGTCAAGCATCCAATGCTTGGGCGCAGCGACGCGCTTGAGGTGCTTCTTCGGTCCTCTTGCCTAGGAAAGGGGACATGGTGGGTTAACGACAGGACCGACAACGGGTGTTTTATTGCAGGGAAAAAAACACAATTGATGCATGGTTTGGATAATACTGGACACGCCACTGAAAACAGACTAAACGGTCAGCCCGGCTAGCATGCTAACGTGTCTATGGAAGGGTAATTAGCACCGCCCGGCTGCGGCCTAGCTTGCAGTTAACATGTAGCTAACAGTACAGAATACAAAACTTAAGATTCTGAATTTGTCTAGTTCTCTAATCTTAAAAATAGCAAAACGGCTTGGTTCTGGCACAGGAAAAGCTCGCCAGGTTTTCGGTTTGTTAGTTAAATGCGGTAGCTAGCCACACTGATGCTAACTAACCATGAATGACAGCCAAAGTGGGGGGCAGATTTTTTTACACCATCAATATACAACAACAATCGCAACTTGTGTCTGCAATATAGCGACTAATCGTCTCATAAGATATGGAGTTATAGTCTATAACATGTCCGTGTGTTATAATACAACGACATAAACTGATGTTTGAAGATGATTTCGGAGAGGAATCGTGAGGAAATACAGCTCACCATGTTGGAGTCTGCGGGGGAAAGGACCTCCTATTTTCCGGTCCTGAATGATAAGAGGAACTACGGCATTCTGCGAGGGACAAAAAGGGTGACTCATAATGGAAATACTGCCTCCTGGCGTCAGGGGACGATTATTTCAGTTGTCACAATTTTAAACGGTTTAGGTCTATGTTTAGTTTATTGAAAAACTAGGAATTGTGTACCCCAAAATAAGTTTTGGCACTCTGACACATAAGACCATATTGTAGTTTAGCTATGATATGAACTATATAAATAACCCTAACCCTATAAACACTTTTGACATATAAGTCAAGACTTATAATCCAAATGGGACAACCTGGTTAATAAAGGCTTCAATTAGTACATACACTCCTACTTACCCTTGCTAATGCATCAGATGTGTCTTGACTACACATGCACAATATTGGTTTTATTCCATACATCTCTCTGCCTGTGTGTCAGTTTTCCTGTGCCTCTATGATGGTCAGGAAATGCCAGCGTCTCAGACATAGGCCACTTCTGTTTACACTGAGGGAGATAAAACCCCTCCTGGGTATGTCTGTTCCTCTGCCAAAGGAGACTACTGACGCACACATGGTCTCCTGCTGCATGCTTTTTTTCTGCTTTTCCCCAGGCTGCAGTGACGAATCCCAGGGCCCAGGACAAAACTTGCCTCCACGGCCCCTATATCTAATAAAAACAATCCCACAGACAATCAGTCTCAGAATCAGAATCAAATGTATTGGCCAAGTACATTCGCACATACAAGGAATTTGACTCGGTGACGTTGATGCATTAAAAAACTCAAAAACCCAATTTAGTCCCAACTTTATTTTCTGACCCACTTGAACACTGCTCTATGAACCCCTTCTGGTAGGGTCCAGGATGTTAGGGAGTCTCTGCAGGTAGTTTTTAGACATACTTCTTGACTTTAAGTACAAAGTAATAAGGAGCAGCAATGTGGGCAGGGTGCAGAATGTAGTTTAGAATGGGGACATTTGTTTATAGTGGGTCCATAATAAAGGTGTAAAGCATAAGATAGTCCAAATGGTGGCGGTAATGAAACACACATGCATACACACAATGTGGCTAGTCAGATTCCTCTTTAAATACAGTGTTATTATTTTCACATTTCACGTTTGTACTTTGTATTACTCCAAAAACGTGGCAAAAGTTGTTTGTCAATAAGTTGGGTTTTTGTAAATTGTATGTGGATGTGCTATCTTATTATCCCGGCTTGTTTGACACTGGTATTGACAAATTGTTACAGCTGCATCAAGCTAGAAAGATATATCTAGAAAACTTCCGGACGTTAGGCGGTTTTGCTTTCAAAATAAAAGCACGACAATGAACCACTTTCTAAAAAGCAACAATCGACTTTGGTGGAGAGAACAACTAAAGTCGTATAGTTGTATAAAACTTCTCAACGGAGTCATTAGAGGCAAACTGGAGTGAAAGTATAGATGTAAAATAGCTACTTAAAAGATTATGTTCGGCAATAAGGATTTTATTTTAAAACGTCTGACCGGAACTCCTGTTGTTATTACGTCTGGTTAGCAGTAGTTGCTAGCACTGAGGTCATGATGAAATATAGACAGCTGTTATCATGGATCACACATATTGTACTGTAGCAAAAACTTTTCCTAGACGACGAGATACATATGCGTCCCGTATAGAAAAACTCAGAGCGGCAAACGGCCAAGATGTGTCTGTAAGTATCCATACAACGAAGTTAACTTAGTTCCACTTGCATGTTTTCACACCACAACAGAGTAACAGAGTGCTAACGTTAGCTGGTGTGATCTGTTTAGTCTTTCTAAAGCAGAGTCCAAGTAAACAGTGTAAGGATGTGACTGAGGCTAGCTCTGTGTGGCTAGCTCTGTGTGGCTAGCTCTGTCTGGCTAGTCTGCTCAGCCCAGGCTCGTGACAACAGTGTCAGCTAGCTAAACACAGCTCTGCTTCAGCTGCTCTCCTGTAGTTTCATGTAACAACACCGTTACTGGTGCTAAGTACTGCTACTACTAGTAGTAGTGCTACTGCTGTACTATTACTGTTACTACTACTAATACTACTGCTACTATCACTACTACAGCTAATACTACCACCATTGCTATTATTGCTACTACTGTTACTACGACAACCTCTATTACCTATTACTACTACTGTTACTACAACTACTACTACTACTAGTATTACTACTTCTGTTACTACTACTACTACTACTACTCGTATTACTACAACTATTACTACCAGTATTTTTACTACTATTACTACTACTACTACTACCACTACTACTACTATTACTACTACTGTTACTACAACTATTACTACTACTGTTACTACTACTACTGGTACTACCACTGCTAGTACTACTACTTCTACTAACAACAACAATATTTCTGCTACTACTACCACTAATAACAATAGTAATGCTGTTGATACTATTATTGTAGTTCTAACTCATTTGTGTCATTCACCAGGTCACCGAGTCTCTCATGGTGGAGGCCGGGGCCTGGCTCAAAGTGGTCATCAAGGATGAAGAGGAGGAAGAGGAGATTTCCCACACTGTAGCCAGCGAAGACGAGGAAGAGGAGGACGGGGAGAGCTGCGGAACTGAGCAGGAGAGGCCCGACAGCTGCACCGCTACACGGTCTCCCGCTAGTCACCTGACCACGTCCTCCCACTAGTCACCCGACCACGCCTCCCACCAGTCACCTGACCACGTCTCCCGCTAGTCACCCGACCACGCCTCCCACCAGTCACCTGACCACATCTCCCACTAGTCACCTGACCACATCTCCCACTAGTCACCTGACCACATCTCCCACTAGTCACCTGACCACATCTCCCACTAGTCGCCTGACCACATCTCCCACTAGTCACCTGACCACATCTCCCACCAGTCACCTGACCACATCTCCCACTAGTCACCTGACCACATCTCCCGCTAGTCGCCTGACCACGCCTCCCACCAGTCACCTGATCACATCTCCCGCTAGTCACCTGACCATGCCTCCCGCTAGTCACCTGTCCACGTCTCCCGCTAGTCACCTGTCCACGTCTCCCGCTAGTCACCTGACCACATCTCCCGCTAGTCGCCTGACCACGCCTCCCACCAGTCACCCATCCATGCCTCCCACTAGTCACCCGACCACGCCTCCCACCAGTCACCTGATCACATCTCCCACTAGTCACCTGACCACGCCTCCCACTAGTCACCCGACCACGCCTCCCACCAGTCACCTGATCACATCTCCCACTAGTCACCTGACCACGCCTCAAACTGGTCACCTGTCCACGTCTCCCACTAGTCACCTGACCACGTCTCCCACTCGTCCATCTAGTCTGTCGCCCTCGGAGAAGTTGGAGAAGCTTGCTGGCAATTCTTCCTCAAGTGACTCTCTCCGTTGTCCTCCTTTGGAGAAACCCCAGCTCCTGAACACAGAGGAGGAGGAGGAGGAGGAGGAGGAGGAGGAGAGCGATGAAGCTTACTTGGAGAGGGCGGCTGCTCGGATCAGGGAGTTTCAGACGCAGCTGAAGAAGGCGAGGACGTTCTCCGTGGAGAAGCTCCGGGGCAGCGCGGCGGACATCCAGTACTACACCGGCCTCCCTGACTACAACACCTTCCTCACCCTGTACGACTTCCTGCGGCCCAAGGGCAGCAGTCAGATGCAGTACTGGGGCTCTGTCTTCAAGGTAAACAGGAAGTGGCTTGTTTGGTGGTGGAGGGAGTTTTGAAATGTAAGGTCTTAAAAAGTTTAATGTCATGGAGACGTCATGGAGAAGTCGAGGACCCTGATATTGTTGCAGTTGTAGAAATGGAAAGACTTTTGCTCCTCTCATGTTTTACCAGGTTCATGACATTTTCAAAGTTGGCGATACCCAGCCCTGATAGTTTCCCTCCACTGTGCCGTCCTCTAGGGGAGGCAGAGGACGGGCGGCAACGAGCTGGGGAGGCACCGGAAACTCGGCCCGACGGACGAGCTCTTCCTGACCCTGATCCGTCTGCGGCGAGGCCTGCCCAGGAAGGACCTCGCCGCCCGCTTCGGCGTGTCGGAGAGCGTGGTGACCCGGGTGTTCATCACGTGGTGCAACGTCATGTACGAGCGCTTCCGGCAGCTTCCCATCGTCTGGACCGGCGAGCTGGAGGAGGAGGGGGCGTCGGCGCGGGAGCCTCGGGGTACGTACTGCGGGAGGAAACAGGCGCACGGCGATTCAACAAGAGTTTTCTGTGGTTTTCTTCGGTCTGAACCGGAGCGGAAGAGTTGCTGCATTTGTGTGTTTGGCTTGTTTGGGTTCACGGGGTTTTGGTGTCCTCATCATCCCGCCACATGGGGAGTCAGAACAAAGCTGATCCCAGACCCTTTAACTCGAGCTCAGCATCATGACACAATTATTTGACTATTTTCAACCACAGCGGACATGAAATTAAATGTTTCAGTATTAATTGTGGAAACAAAAGGTCCCTCAAAAGCATTTATCAGGGTGCAAGGGTCCAGAAAAAGTCTTCAAATGTCTTAAATTATATGCTCTGGTCTTGAATACAGCTAAATGAAGCATTTTATGTCTTGAATTCAGTTTTAGAGGTCTTGATTTTCATTTTCACGTGTTTTTCTACTGTTAAATTGGTGTTATATTTCATTCTTAAGATGATGACACCCCGTTCCCTGCTGGCCATCGGCAGCACGTCCTGAAGACGGTTCCTGCCGCGGTGAAGTATTAGGTTTTTTCCCCCCTAAAACTCCCCCCTTTTTTGTTTTTAAAACCCTACGACAACCCTCTATTACCCATTACTAATACTGTTACACAAACTACTACTACTACTAGTATTACTACTTTGTTACTACTACTACTATACTCCGTTTTACTAAATTTACACCAGATTTTTACTACTTACTATACTATACTCCCAAATACTACTACTATTACTAACTTTACTACAACTATTACTACACTGTTACACATACGGGTACTACCACTGCTAGTACTACTACTTTATAACAAAAAAACAAATTTCTCTACTACTACCACTAATAACAATGTAATGCTGTTGATTTATTTTTGTATTTCTAACTCTTTTGTGTCATTCCCCAGGTCACCGATTTTCCTCATGGTGGGGGCGGGCCTGGCTCAAAGTGGGCTCAAGGATGAAAAAAAGGGGGAAGAGGGGAAATTTCCCACACTGTACCAGCGAAGAAGGAAAAGAGGGGACGCGGAAATGAGCAGGAGGGCCGACAGCTGCACCGCTAAACGGTTCCCCCGCTAGTCACCCGACCACGCTCCCCCCGCACCCCACCACGCCCCCCCACATCCCCGACCACGTCCCCTAGTCACCCGACCACGCCTCCCCCCCAGTCACCCGTCCACTCTCCCACAGTCACCCGACCATCTCCCCTTTTCCCTGACCATCTCCCCTAGTCACCTGAAACCAATCTCCCACCAGTCACCTGACCACATCTCCACAGTCACCTACCACATCTCCCACTAGTCACCTGACCACATCTCCCCCTAGTGCCGACCACACTCCACCAGTCACCATCACAAACTCCCCCTAGTCACCTGACCATGCCTTGCATCACCTGTCCACGTCTCCCCTAGCACCTGTCCACGTCTCCCCCCTAGTCACCTGACCACTCTCCCCCTATCGCCCCCGACCCCCGCCCCCCACAGTCACCCGACCCACGCCTCCCCCCATCCCTATCACATCTCCCACTAGTCACCCGCCCCGCTCCCACTCATCCATCTTTCTGTCCCTCAAGTTGAGAACTTGGGGTGGCAATTCTTTCCCAAATACCTCCCGTTTGTCCTCCCTTTTCCCTCCTTTGGAGAAACCCCAGCTCCTGCCAGAGGAGGAGGGGGAGGGGGAAAAAAGGGGGGGGGAGGGGAGAGCGATGAAGCTTTTTTGGAGGGGCGGGTTTCTCGGGATAGGGAGTTTCAGACCCGTGAAGAAGGCGAGGATTCTGTGGAGAAACTCCGGGGCAGCCGGCGGAATCAGTCACACCGGGGTTCCTGACTACAACACCTTCCCCACCCTGTCGACTTCCTGCGGCCCCAAAGGGCAGCGTCAGATGCAGTATGGGGCTCTGCTTCAAGGTAAACAGGGGAAATGGGGTTTTTTTGGGGGGTGGAGGAGTTTGAAATTTTAAGTCTTAAAAAGTTTAAAGTCATGGGGACGTCGGAGAAGTCGAGGACCCTGATATTGTTGCTTGTGAAATGGAAAACTTTTGCTCCTTCATGTTTTACCAGGTTCATGCATTTTTAAAATTGGCGTACCCCCGCCTATAGTTTCCCCCCGTGCGTCCTTAGGGGGGGCAGAGGAGGGGGGCAACGAGTGGGGAGGGGCACCGGAAACTCGGCCCCACGGGCGAGCTCTTCCTGACCCTGATCCGTCTGGGCGAGGCCCGCCCGGAAGGACCTCGCCCCCGCTTCGGGGGTGTCGGGGGCGTGGTGACCCCGGGTGTTCATCCAGGGTGCAAAAGTCATGTACGATTCTGGTAGAGGTCCAGGATGTTGGGGAGTTCCTGCAGGGGTAGTTTTTTTAGACATACTTCTTGTCTTTCTATGTCAAAGGTACTCAGGAGCAGCATGTGGGCAGGTGCAGATTCAGAATGTAGTATTAGATATGGGGACATTTGTTTTATAGTGGGGGTCCATAATTTATGGTTATCATGGTTTCGTATAAGGCATATAATGATAGTCAGTCCCACAAATGGTGCCGGTAATGAATGAACACAACACTCATGTGCATTACACACTATGTGGCTAGCAGAAGAATGATTCCTCTTTAAATTACAGTGTTATGTTTTTATTTTTCACATTTCACGTTTGTAACTGTTGTTTACTCAAAAAAAAACGTGGCAAGTTGTTTTGTCGAATAAGTTGGGGTTTATGTAAAATTGTCATTGTGGATGTGGCTATCTTATTATCCCGGCTTGTTTGAACTGGTATTGTCAAATTGTTACAGCCGAGCATCAAGCTAGAAAGATATATCTAGAAAACTTCCGGTACGGTTTTAGGCGGTTTTGCTTTCAAAATAAAGCACACAATGAACCACTTATTCTAAAAGCAACATCGACTTTCGGTTGAGGAGAACAACTAAAGTCCGTTCTATCTATAGTGTTTTCGTTAATAAAACTTCTCAACGGAGTCATTAGAGGCAACTGGGGGAAAAGTTATAAAGTATTAGATGTAATATAGCTTATTTAACAAAGATCTATGTTTCGGCATAAGGATTTTATTTTTAAAATACGTTTTCTGAACGGATAACTCCTCGTTCTGTTGTTATTACGGTCTGTGGTTTAGCAGTTTGTTAGCTGTTGTTGCTAGCATTGAGGGTCACTGATATGAAATATTAGTAGACACGCCTTGTTATCAGGGTAATCACACATATGTACTGTATGCAAAAACTTTTCCCTAGAACGACGCGATACATCTGCTGTCCGTTATTAGAAAAAATCAGAGCGGCAAGACGGCCAAAGATGTTTTGGTCGTTAAGTATCCATACAACGAATTATTAACTTAGTGTCATCTTGCATGTTTTCACCCACTACAGAGTAAACTGAAGTGCTATCGTTTGCTGGGGTTTGTGATCTGTTTAGTCTTTCTTAACGAGCGTCCAAGTAACAGTGTAAGACTGTCTGTGACTGAGGCTCAGGCTTGTGTGGCTGCCTGTGTGGCTAGCTCTGTTGGTAGTCCTGATCCAGACCGAGGCTCGTGACAACGCAGCTTAGCTAAAACAGCTTGCTTCAGCTGCTCTCTGTTTCATGTCAACAACACCGTTACTGGTGCTATAGTAGCTTGCATATACTAGTAAGTAGTGCTTACTGCTCAGTGTACTATTACTGTTTAATACTACTACTAATAACTAGCTGCTACTATCACTATCTACAGCTAAATACATACACCATTGCTATTATTGATTCTTCTGTTTACTACGAGCAAATCTGATTACCTATTTCTACTATGATACTACAACTACTACTAACTAACTCTGTTGTCACTTACCCTTCTGTTACTACTACTACTACTACTCGTAATATTAAACTAAACATATTACTACCAGTATTTTTTATACTATTAACTAATTACTACTACTACCACTCACTACTATATTCTACTAAAGTTACTACAAACTATTACTACTACTGTATACTTATACTACTGCTGGTTGGATACTTCTCTGCTGAGTACTTACTTATTCTACTAACAACAACAATATTTCTGCTACTTCTACCTCTAATCAACAATAGTAATAGTAATGTGTTGATTACCTATTATTGTTAGTTCTAATCATTTGTGTCCACTTCAATCCAGGTTCATCGAGCTTCTCTCATGGCTGTGAGGCCGGGAAGGCCTGGCTCAAAGTGGTCATCAAGGATGAAGAGGTCGGAAAGACCGGAGATTTACCACACTGTAAGCAGCGTACAGATGAGGAAAGAGGAGGACGGGGAGAGCTGCGGGGAGACATGAGCAGGAGAGGCCACCGACTAGCTGACACGCTACACAGGTCCTTTCTCCCGCTTGTACCTGACCACGCCTCCCACTACTCATAGTTCAACCACATCGCCTCCCCACCAGTCAACATGACACGTCTCCCGCTAGGTCAGACAGCGACCACGCCTCCCCCCAGTCACCTGACCACATCTCCCAATAGGCCTCTGACCACATCGCTCACCAACTTAGTCACCTGACCACTCTCCCACTAGTCACCTGTCCTAATCTCCACTAGTAGCATCTTCTGACCACTTATCCACACTAGTACCTGACTACTTTCCCCCACCCGTCACCTGACCACATCTCCCCACTTAGTCACCTGAACCACATACTCCACGTAGTCGCCTGACCCACGCCTCAACCACCAGTCACCCTAGATTCACATCTCCCGCATATACACCCTGACCATGCCCCCGCTAGTCACATGTCCTCGTCTCACCGCTATTCACCATGTCCACGGTTTCTCACCGCTAGTCACACTGACACTCTTCTCACGCCGCTAGTAGCCTGACCTGGTAAACCTGACAACGCCCTCCTCCCACCAGTACACCCCATCCATGCCGTCCGACACTAGTCATCCACAGACCACGCCTCCCAACCAGTCACCTGACACGCTGGAATCCACAATTCTCCCATTCGTCACCTGACTCGCCCCTCCCCACTTGTCACCTCGGACCTCGCCCTCAACCAAGTTAACCTAGATCACATTCTCCCACTAAGTCACCTGAACCAAGCCCTCTAAACTTGGTCACCTCGTCCAGTCTCAACTACGTCACCTGACAAGTCTCCACTCGTTCCATCTTAGTCTGTCGCCCCCTCGAGAAGGTTGGAGTGCTTGCTGGGACAATTCTTCCCTCAAGTGACTCTCTCCGTTGTCCTCCTTTGGATGGAAGAAAACCCCCCAGCACGCTGAACACAGAGGAGGAGGGATAGGAAAGGAGGAGGGAGGAGGAGAGGAGAGAGAGGAGGAGGAGGAGGAGGATAGAGCGATTACGTCTACTTGGGGAGGGCGGACTGACTCTAGGAATGATCTGGGAGTCTTCAGACGCAGTGAAAGGCTCTGAAGAAGGCCGAGGACGTTCTCGTGGAGATTAGCTCAGGGGCCCAGCGCGGGCGGTCATCATGTACTACACGGTACATCCCCTGATCTACAACAACCTTCCTCACCCCTGTAGCACTTCTGCGGCCACAAGGGCCAGAGCAGTCAGATGCAGTGAGTAGAGAGTACTGGGGCTCTGTTTTCTTTCAATGGTAAAAAGGAATGGAGTTGGCTTGTTTTGGTGGTGGAGGGGATAGTTTTGAATATGTTAAGGTCTTAAAAAGTTTTTAAAGTCATGGAGCGTAATGGAGGATGTCGAGGACCCCTGATGATATTGTTGCAGTTGTAGAATGGGGAAGAAAGACTTTTGTTCCTCATGTTTTACCAGGTTCCTGACATTTTCAAAGTGGGTTGGCGATAATCCAGCCCCTTGCAGCCCTGTTAGTTCTCCCTCACACTGTAGCACCGTACCATATTTGGGGGATGGGCTACGGCAGAAGAGGGACAGATACGATGGCATCAGACGTGGCCGAGGCGGCGCTAAGAGCTGGGGAATTATAACAGGCACGGAAACACGGCCCTGAACGAGAGCTGTTCACTGACCACTGTGATCCGTCTCGCGCGAGGCGAGGCCTGCCAGGAAAGAAGGAAATGCCCAGCCCAGCTTCGGTCCGTATCGCGAGAAGAAAGAGAGCGGTGGTGACCCGGGTGTTCTCACTGGGGTGCAACGTCATCCGATGTACGAGGCTTTCCGGCAGCTTCCACATGTCTGGACTCTGGACCGGCGAGCTGTGAGGTAGGATAGGGGGCGTAGGCGCGGGGAGCCTCGGACAAAATTAGCTCACAACAGTAGGGTCGTTCAGGGGAGGAAAATGAGGAGGGACCGGAGGGAGGAAAACAGGCGCCGACGGCGACTTTTTCAAAACGGAGTTTTTTAGTAGTGGTTTTTCTTCTTGGGCCTTGTGAAACACGGTAGTGGAAGAGTTGCTTGCATTTGTTTGGTGTTTGGAATTTTGTTTGGGTTCACGGGGTAGGGGTTTTGGATGGTCACTCATCATCCCGCCAATGGGGAAGTCCAGAACAAATAGCTGATCCAAGACCCATTTAAACTCGAGCTCTGCATCAATGACACAATTTATGTTGACTATTTTCAACCACAGCGGACATGAAATTAAATGTGTCTCAGTTATTAATGGTGGAAACAAAAGGCTCCCTCAAAAGCAACTTTATACAGGGTTGCAAGGGTCCAGGCGGATAAAAGTCTAATTCAAATGTCTTTCTTAAACTATTGCTCTGGTTTTAGTTGATCACAGCCTAAATGAAGCAATTTATGTCTTGGAAATTTTCAGTTTTACGAGGTCTCTTGATTTTAATTTTCACGTTGTTTTTTCTACTGTTCTATATTGGTGGTTATTATTTCATCTTCTTAAGTTAGATGAAAGCAACCCCGTTCCCGGCTGCCCATCGGACCAGAACGTCCTGAAGACAGGTTACCGGGCCATACCCGCGGTGAAGGAGGCGTTACCTCCAGGCGCCCTAACCCCCGCCCAATTTTTCTATCCAGTCGGACCTTCACCGGGGGTCGGGGCCCCGGGAACGTCAAAAGACCTTCGGACCCGGCACAACCCGTTCAAACGACGAGTCAATCGAAAAGTTTCTTGGAAGCAGTACTCGACGTGCGGAGAGATCTGAGAAAGAAGGAGGAGACGAAACGTTTCATTCAAGCACTACGACGCCAGCCACGAGGGCAAATGCTCACCGATGTGGCCAAGCTCAAAGCACTAACACGGGTCACCGATAGCGAGAGCAAGCCAGCACAGACCGTGGATCTGGAATAAGAGAGAAAGCTGCCATATGACCAAACTTCAGGTCGCTTCTGAAAGTTATGGACAGGTTGTTAGACTGTCAAACTTCCCAATGTGTGATGCTGTGACTGTACAGGCAGGACAACTGTAAATCATCTCATGTGAGTTGGTCTAACAGTAACAGGATAAGGTATATCTGATATGATCCATTTGGGTGTGTCGACTCATGTTATTATGGTAGGTCTTCAGCTGGAAGTGAAGGCGGTGAAGGGTTTAAGTTTTACGGGACACATGGAATATCTGGTTCATATTCTGCTCTCGTATTTTCACTAGTGTTGATCAAACGTAGTGAATTCATAACCAACGTGTCTTAAAAATGGATCGATCCCTAATAGTGTTGCAGCAGCCTTTACCTCTTATAGAGTTTTCATACCTAAGGTACTGAGGGCGTCACATGTCATGGTGAGTTGTTTTTTTTTAAAGGTGGATTTTTCATTTTTGTGGCGACGGTTTTTCCAACGACCTCCCATCCCGGGCGGTTCTGGGTTGTCGTTTGGTAGCGGTCTGTTTATGTTTTCGTTGGCTGCAATAATGGGACTGCCAGCTAGTGTCAATACAAATTGCAACGGGTTCCAAAAAAAAAAGAACAATTTTAACTTTCCACTGTTCTCAATATTTTCTGTGAGCCTTTTGTACAACAGTATTTGCAAATAATGGTTGGTATTTGTTTTCTTGGACGCATGGAGAACAGGTAAACGGAGGCACCGACTTACCACAAGGACGAATTCACAGCATGAAGTTGTCAAAAGCATGAAAAAACACTAAATCGATTATTCAAGCACCTTTCGTCCTGTGAGCGTCTGATTATAGCTCGTTTGTCTCTAAAAGACATAACAACAAACTTGTGAGTCTAGTCCAGATTTTGACAAGGTCTCCTAGGTATAAGTAGTTTATGGATTGGAACCTGCCTGCTTCGAAATGTGGTTAGATGTGGAAAAAAAGCAGCGGACGAGACCGTACACCTAGTTTTGCATATTTCACGCAAATAGAATTAAAGGTTTTCACAATCTTAAACTGTGTTTTTAAGGAATCTTTAAGCCTCTTGGGATAAATCTTAGTCACATGACATTTGACTGGTCTATGTCACGTGGTTTTTGTAAGAAGGGTGCAAAGAAAAAAATAAAAACGGAGAGGGATCGTCTTCGTCGTCGAGCAATTAATTATCCCTTAAACTTTCCCTTAACTGCCTCGCCCGAAAATACGAAACTGCGAAATCGAAAACCAAACTTCAGCGGTCGTAATCAAAGTCCCGCCAAACACAGTCACCTAATTCCACCTCTACAAGCTCTCGGTGTTTAAGAGCCAGTACCACCTAAAGACCAAGACATGTGACTTTGTTCAGCATATTGGTCGACTGAAGAGACAGGCATGGAGGACAACTCAGGGGAGATTTTCCTTTGCCACAAATGGGACCTCTGTCATGACCTTGGAAATAAAAATTGATGATAGCACCGAAAACAATATTCAGGCTACTCATTCAATATTAGGTGTCTGGTTTACTATAACGGACATTACAGTGTATCCAACCCAATAAGCCGTATATATATACTAAGAAGGTAAAGGAACAAAAATTGCCTTTAGAAACTTTCAAGACAGATGAGGGTATTGGGAAATGGTTGCTACAAGGAAACTGTAACCAACTTTGTTGAGGGAATGCAAGGATAGCAACACGGGGGGAATCATAGAGCACAGAACATGTTATTATCTATGGACTTATGAAAGTTTATATACCATAATGAACACAAACAGGAAGCACCTATCAATAATGATGATATGCAAAAGAAGCCAATGAAAATGATTGATTTTTATCTTAGGTTTGAATGAAAATGCAGGACTTTTCTTTGGAATGTGAATAATTGCCTGTGAGATCATTTCCACTACTGATCCGTGCTCTCGGCTCAGGTTGGTAGTCGCCCGCGTACATGGATTCAGTCACTTTTTAGACATACATGCACAAAGATCTCCACAGAGGCCCAAGATGGGCATCTCTAGCTTTCTTATTAAAAAGACCTGTGCAGAGAGAAGGAGCTCCTCCAAGACCTTGGGTGTTGCTTGTTTCTCACAGCGGTGTTTCTGTGGAATTCTATACTGTCCCTTTTGCCCTCTGGACCTATGGAAAAACAAATCCAGAATATTACTCCAAGTTCCAAAGAAACCTTGTCCAAACTGCAAATTAATGACTATAGACTGTGGCTCTGACTTCCATTGTAATGAACATGCTGTTGAAAAGTACATGGGTGTCCCGTACTCAAAGCAGGGTTAAACTCTGATTTACTAGAGCCCTTTTCAATTTGCTTACAGGCGAGACGTTCATACACATCAGGGCGGCGGCTACGGGATGATTGCCATTAATGAGTAATCTACCATTGGGGCTACTAAGACTTGGAAGACCCCACAGGACCTATGCAAGCCTGTGATTTGTTGTTTTAGCTCTGCTTTTTAATACGCTTCTTTCTGCCTCATTTGCTGATCGCACAAAACATGAAAACACTCCTCACGAGTGTCCATCCCACTTTTAATAATGAAGTGGTATTTTTCCTTTTTGACTCACAAGTCGGAATCAGCATGTCAGAGTTAACACATACCCTTTCAGAACCAGGATCAATCAGCACAGGTCGGCCCACTGGGCTGCGTCAGCTCACCACTTATTCTTTTTACACATTATACACACGATGAATGTCTACGAACAAGCCACCCTTGGAACCCACATTTTAACATGTTCAGATGAACTGGTATCTTCAGCTACTGCACAAGGACCACAAGTCCTTCAGCTTATTTGGATTGAAAAAGAGGTTTGTGTTGTGCCGTGGTTGTGTGTGTGAGATCCAACCCACCTCTTATTAAATGTGAGGAAAAAAAACTGAGGAGAGGGAGATGGTTCTGGACCCACTAGGTCTGTGGCGGGATCATAGTCCAGTGGTCCAATACATGAGGAACCTATTCAATCACGGTCTGCTCCTACCTAATACCTTGGTGTTTTTCACTTGATAATAATACCTTTTGCTGGAATGCCCCCATGGTGAAAGTTTGTGTTTCTCGTTTTACAGCAGAGATTATACTATATTTGCGCAGGCTCTGGGCCACGCCGCGCACTCCTGGCCCGCGCGCCGCGCGCTTACAATGAGGATTAATGTGTGTTTTTTTTTTAGTACAGGCTGTTAATTACGAGAGATACGTATTATTTGTATTAATGGGAATTCATTCGAGGTGGCCAATGTGAGGTGTCAGACTGGCTTCAGATCAATTGTAACAGTAGAAGGGTCTGGAAAATCTAACGCTTGCTCTGTAGGTTTAATGAGGGGCTTGGCGAAAGGCAACACCAGGGTCCCTTAGATGTCACTCACAATTTTGAATGATGCGATCAAGTATGTTTACGGTAATAATCATTTAGCAATGAAGAAATATCTATGTCTGTCCTCCTATCTAATAATTTTCCACGGTTTGCGCAAGAGGATATGATGTAGTCATCTTTACTTCCGGGTAAGAAACGAATGTTAGTTAGTTAGTATCCTAGATGAATGCAAGAAATCTCAACTGTTTTTAAAAACTCCAGTTTGTTGTTCCTTCCTTTTTAAATCTCTACATTTCAGAAAATTTTTGCTTGTATGAATATAGTGTTATGTGTGGCTATAAAAGGGTAACGGATTACTGTTTGTAGCGGGCGGTTCGGATGCAACAGGCTTCACTGGTATTTTAAAATTATATGATCACTATAGGTTGTTGACGAGTTGGTGGCAATTAATGTGAGACATTTAACCGTGGTCAGTTGTATTTATTATACATTGACAGTATGTTTACCTGCTGTGTTATATGTTTGTTTTTTGTTTTCGTATTTCTGTGCTAGGGTAATATGTGTGCAAAACACTCTAATTGTAGTGCTCCTAAGACGACTATTGTCCCCATGTCAATCGGAGAGAAATCATCAAATTAAAGTATATTGTAATTTTTGTTAGATTACGTATTGTTAGATTAACAGAAGCTTCTTTTTCTGGATGTTAGGGGAGGAGAACGCCTCTTGTGTTAATTTAAAGAACAGAGGTACTTATTTTAGGGTTTCATCATATATTGTACAAATAGAGCACCTCAGAATACACCTATACGCAGTTTAATAAAAATATTTAACAGATCTTGCGTCTAGAGATACCACCAGTTAAAATGTAGATTCATTGCTCAACATGTTTACACAGACCATGCTATTGAGCTATTCTTACAGTGTAGACGACGCCAACACCACTTATACTTTTAGGAGGACGTCTCCTTCATGCGTTTTGTGTACACATTTCGTACTAAGTACAAAATAAGTCATATACATACATGTTAGAATATTGTATTTACAACGGTAACACAGGCTCACAACGATGCCGTCCGACTCAAGTCCCAAAATAGTTACCGTGCTGTGTGGCGTGGTCGCTTGTGTGTTGGGGTTGGTGGGTAGATCGGCCTTTGTGGTAGTGAGTGTGTGGTCAGAGATGACGTTTATCTGAAATGAATAGTGAAATAGATAGAATATGAGTTGACCTACCAATAGATAATGTAGAAATGTAACGCATTGTTTATAGGTGCTTTCAGTGATTTCTAAGTCGCACTTCTCTCGACTCCAGATTCTTAGAGCATTTCCGTCGATATAGCCTTCTCATTATTCATTAATGTGGGGGGGTAGATGATTAGCATTCTAAGCCTCTGATACGTCTGCACATCTGAAATACTATCTCTCATACATCTGATAACTTCATACATCTGTTTCGCACATATTTATTACATCCAACTCCTCGAGAAAAATGTAATTGAAATTTCTAATCTGTAGTGCCTTTGAAATTAGAATAACTATCTTTGTATTTATTTTTTGTATTAGACTAGCAATCATTTTAAATGCTGGTAGGAGTCGCACTCTTTATTTGAAACTCGAAGCACTCTTTCAATATTATACGAAAATCTCTCAAACAGGCACCCTAGATTATTTTGTGTGTTGTGTGGGTGTGGTAAGTTTTTAAATCAAGGTAAAATAATGGTTATGGTATGGTGTGTGTTGTTGTGTGTGTGTATGTTGTGTGTGTGGACTCCATGTAAGACACCGACCATCCAACTACAAGTTAATATGAATACTTAAGAGGATTCTCCCCTTCCTCCCATCTGGGCCTGTCTGTCTGTTCAACGCATGTATTCTTCTCCCAGTTGTAATAAAGTTATCATATTGATGTTGAGCATTCATTTTTCTCTCCTTCTCTTTACACTGTTTGATTATCGCGCGATTCCGCTTGTCTAAACGTTGTTTTCTTAATATAAATCATGCGAAGTTCGAAATTTATATCGCTCATATTACTACGCTCTGAGATGCAGCTAATTAGACTGGAAGAGATAACATGTTCAACGGGCTCTGTTTCGCCACTTATTCTTTCTTATGTGCTTGGAAATGATATGATATTGACGCATCCGCGCAAGTGAGACTGGCCAGCCTTCATAGAAATAAACAGATGCATCTTACGCCAAAAGAGAATAGAGATGGATTGTATAGAGAAGTTAAGAATATGACCCATATTACCAATAATCTCGTCTATTTATGGGTGATTTTGGCTGTTGATGATGTTAGAAAGAAAAAAGAGATAGAAAATAACCTTTTATAGAGAGTATGCTGCAATTCATGTTTCCCATCTTTCTCTCATTTTAATTAATACCCAGATGAATAATAATAAATATTTCGTATGTATACATGTCCCACATCTATCATTATCTGTACACATCAGTATAGATGTCATTTGATATGTGCTGTATTGATCCAGCATGATTTAGAGATTGATAATTCGGTTATGAGTTAGTGATGGTTGGATTGGTAGTTGGTTTGTTTAACAGAACTAATGTGGCTACTACGTTATTGTGTAGAATGAAAATAAATGAAAAGGAAGAAACATTATCCTCCGCCAGGCTTGCATACAAGGTCAGATGAACCAGATGAGATGTTTTGCATCTCGCTTTCTGCAATCCGCGAATCACTCAGCTTTCCCTCCGTAGCGCTCTCGTGAAATTTCATGAAATGTCATGTCATAAGATTGTCTGCGCTGTGGTTCCTTATGTGTGCGTTATGCTAAGATTGGGTCATCGCTAACTCTTCATAGCCAGGTTATCAATGCATATACTGATAAGACTGAAAATTTTGTAGAGCTTTTGCTCTCGCTAATAGATCTCATCAAATATGAGTACAAAAAACATCGAGTCTGAGTTTCAAATCAGGCCTCATGTAACAAACATGTAGAAGAAAACCGAATAAAATTTTTCACCCAATATAAGTCAGGTTCAGGTCAATTCCTCTTCATTCAAGAACAACTCATCATTGTTTTGAATCCGTGGTATAGATCATTATTGAAAATATGTACGTCTGTTGATTCATACTCTCTCATATTGTGGAAATCATATTAACTCTTTCAGCTGGACCCGGCCGAAATAACTCGAATACGAACACGTAGGAGAAAATCTCACGAAAGGTTTTGCAAATCGAGAGAAATGTTAGAGATTGACTGTAGGGATGGTTGGGATCATGCTGTCTCGCTCTCGCATAGATTACTCTAACCGACAGTTGACTCTTTCCCGCCTTCTTTCCTACCTTCCCTCAAACTGCTCAGATCGTCTAGGGATCTGATTTCCGCTTTGTTCTTCTGTTCCTATCATGACCTAGGTAACCAACGACTCCAAGACAACCACACCTCTTTTCTTTCTATACTCGTCCTTCTCTCCATCTTTGCGTGATGTTTGGAAGCAGGATTAATTCGATGAGTCTGGGTTTCAATAGTGAGGTGAGTGTCTTGTGACAGGTCTATAATGACTGTTTCAGAGACAGTTCCACCAAGGTGGGTAACTCTCAACACACTTTTGGGGGCAAACAATAGATGTTTCTATGGTTTGTGGCATGAAAATGTCTATTGAAGACAACGTTATCAGCTATCGGAGCTCTCCAAATCCAAGAATATCGGTACTGGCCTGTCATAAAACAGACCTAGTAGAAGATAGTGGGACTATTTTTACTATCTCTCTCTCTCATCCCTTCTTCTCTCTCTCTCTCTTCTCTCGCTTCTTCTCTCTCTCTCTTCTCTCTCTCTCTTCTTCTCCATCCATTTGACTCCACAGAGCCTCCAGAGTTCAACCTGTCTCACTCACACCCACCACTAGGAGGCTTGAAAGGGTTTACCTCCAGTCGGCAACTGGTATTTCCGTTAATCCGATTATATACCATATCTCTTCTTCCCTCTCTCATCATCCCTCCTTCTTCCTCTCCCTCCCTCTCACATCCTCTTCTTCTTCAATCCACGCCCTCTCTCTTTCTTCCCTCCTCCGTCCTTCATACTCCATCTTTCTTCATCCCCTCCACTTCTTCACCACCTCCTCTTCTCTTCATCCCTTATTCGCCATCACTCCCTTTCTCTGCATCCTATCTGCTGTCAACACGAAGAGCGGCTAATGACATATGCTGATGCCATGATCTATCTTATATTCGTTTACTGTATCTCATGTTGGTTCTCAGGCAACAAGGAAAGTGCCCTAAATCCTCAATCGGATCACTCTACTTCATGGACAGCTCTGAAGTTCCTGGATAGGAAACACAAACCTTTCCACCAATGTGACTGCTTGCTAATTATAACATGTTAGCTTTGAAATTAATCATGTTCTCAGTACCCGCCTTGTCATAAGATAATCCATATTGCAGCTGCGCTCTGAGGTAATGATCAGAACTCAAGTCTACCTACTAGAGGTGATGCAATCGTTCCAATTCGAAGATCTGCTTTGGCCCCATCAGCCTTTCATATGAAGCATAAAAGAGTGGAATAGGCTCCCGCGACATCATGAAAACACTTCACAGATCCTAATATTTCTCCCGTGAGGTAAAAAAAAAGATCTTTACAGTAATCTCAGTGTTTGTCACAGCATTTGATAGGACTTTCTTTGTCCAACCCTGCTTTTAGGCCTCTGGATATATGGTGTTGTGATGTATTTCTGCTTTGTGTTTGATGTGCAGTGTCTTGTTTATACTGTATAGTATTGATTACCGTAGTAGTGAGTTTGATTGTTATCTGGCTATATGTTTTTACTCACGTTAGTTGGGAATTCTGTTTCTGTTTGTATTCTTCTGATTGGCTCGCTTCTGCACTATGCTTGTTTGGTGTATTTTTTTTTACTGTGATGCTAATGAAATAGTGAGTGTGGGGGTGTGTGTGTGTTGTGTTTGTGTATGGAGATATGATGGTTTTCTTGACTGTGTATTTTTACTGTTGTAGGGACTGCGATGGAAATTTGCTTATTTGCTATATCTGGTGCAAAGCATCTTTGTTTCTATCTCGTGATTAACTAATGTTTTTTTTGCTATGGACCTGTCAAACTTCTTACCATCCCTACTTTTCTTCCATCCCTCACTCTCTCATCCCTCCTTCTTCTCATCCCTCCTTTCTTCATCCTCCTTCTTCTTTCATCCCTCCTCCTTCCATCCTCCCTCTCTCCTTCATCCACTCCTCTCTTCCCATCCCTCCTACATCTTTCACTATATCTCCTTCAATCCTCTCTTTCTCATCCTCTTCTTCATCCCCTACCCCTCTTCTTCATTCCTCCTTTCTTCCATCCTCCCTCTCTCATCCTTTTATTCCATCCTACCTCTTTTCTATCATCCTTCTTCACTTTCCATCTTACCCTTCTTTCTCCTTCCTTCTTTCCCTCCCTCTATCCCATTATGTGATTGGGTTCACTCGATTTTCAGTCAACCTGCCAAAGTAGTTGGTTTCTGGCCATGAGTGATCACTGAGCCCCAGACAGGAATGACAAGACCTCTTTACCTAAAAATGCGCTCCACACTCTGACACGTAGTTTAAAGTATACCACATTGCGAATTGTTGCCTCGTGAGCGCGACGAGCTGGAGATCACTCTCAAGCATCATCAAATATAACACACTTACAAGCACTACGACATAGAAGCGAACACAAAACTCAAAAATGTGATTTCACTAACACTGCACGAACAGCAGAGAGAGGTTCCAACAGCTCACGCTCCTTCTCTCTTCTTGGTCGGGTGTGATCGCTCAGGATGACTTGAGATACGGATCATATGTGTGAAGAGGTCTGAGATACTTGATAAATCGGTGGTAGGTCATTTTGGCATAGCTTAATGCAGACTATATGGACAGATTGTTTCAGTGACAGTTAGTACAGATATATTGAGCATGCGACACAAGGGATTGTTCAAAGGGAAGTCATAATGCTAATATCTCAGAGAACAGGAAGTTGAAATCAAACGTCACTCCCACACACACACACACACCTTTTGGTACGCGAGTGGGGACATTACTTGGCCAGGGTTCTAATTTCAATATTGCTTATTCCTCTTTGGGTCTGAAAAACATCATGATGAAAACTGGAAGTAAAGAAGTACTCAGCTCAACCTTCAATGTCTCCAGGGGGTGTGCTGTGTCGTGTGTGTGTGTGTGTGGTGTGTGTGTGTGTGTGTTGTGTGGTTGTGTCCACGAGGAATGTGTTGCAGCATTGTCCACCAGATGACCTGATCCCAAAGCGGCTGGTGATTGCGGTTCAGGGCAGTTCCCTCCCGATGAGGACTTTGTCAGTTTTATGATGCAGAATCTTGTCCACTTTTACATAAAGAGGTTCCCATATCTTCTTTAACTACCCACTTTTCAAAGTTTAAATCTAGCAGTTCATTGTCTTCCATATACATACATAACTTTATCACAACCATTCGTTTTACTTTATTATATTGATCTTACTTATTCCCAATAACTATCAATCTAAGGAGTTCCACCCAAAAATTTACGACACCATGTCCTACCTCCTCACAACACTTATCAATGATATCTATAACTTTTCCCTCCTTTACCACAACCTCAAAGATTGCCCCTTGTCACTATCGTAGTTCTTACCACCATGAAATAATCCAACTTAACTTATATTGTATGACTCGATTCGCGGCTGCTCAAAGAGTGATTCTTATTCAATATAGGTCCCACCTACACTATTCCCTAATACTATAGCTTGTCCTCCCCCAGACCCCCGCCAAACTACTCTCATCACAATCTCACCCTCACTTAAGTGAATTGGTGTATGGTGACTATTGACATTAGACCACATTTTCTTTACAATCCCTTCACCTCCTCCCCTAACCCTTTAACCATCTCCTACCATATCAACACTCTTATTTTTTTGTTTTTCATCTTCTATCTATCTATCTATTCTCTTTTCTATTCTCTTCATCTTTCTCTCTGTCTCTCTCTAGTCTTCTTTCAACATAACCCATTACCCCCCAATTTACACCACCACATCCCCCCACAACACTTTCCCCTTTTCTTAATTAACCAACCTAAACCCCAACAAACCACCCATACTCATTCCCCCTACCCTTTTAATCACAATCATCCAACTTTTTAACCACATCACCAATCAATTTAGACAAATCACCACACTCATACCCATCAACCCCCCCTTCCCTACCCAACCATATAATTATAAAATTTCACCTCCATCCCCTTCACATCCAACCACATACAGTGAAGCTGCCTCCACCATAATTCTCCGTCTTACACTGGCACTCCCGTCCTCTAGATTCACTTGAAGCCAAAGTACTCCCAAAATTATCGCCGCATCTTCAGCTTCTACTCCACACCCTCCGAGAAATGATTGATTGCTACTCTAAGCTCTTGTAGCTCTCTTGTGTCGAACATAGACCTCAACACAACTAAACACTTGGGGAAGAGGATTTTGCGGTGTGTGTGATAGACCATGTCGAGGTTCCTGTCTTATTTTTAACCCCCATCCTCACCCCCCTCGGGTCTGTAGTAGTGGTTGATGGGTTGTGGGGGTATGGAGTGGTGGGGTGGGGGAGCTTGGTGTAGTGGGCTGGCGGAGGTGAGGTGATATAGGGGGGGGGGGCTCTGCGTGGAGCGTTGTTTGTGGTATGGGGGCTAGCTGTGGGTTATGTGAAAGTCTGAGGCGTGTGTGTGGGGGGGTGTTGGTGAGGATTGTCCGCAATCTCTCCGCTCTCGCAGTCGTGTTGCGTGTTTTTCTGCTTCAAGAGAGAGATACCACAACCTGATTAGTTGACGCACCCACCTCCTCACACTCGGTCGTTCACGACGCTATAATGCAATATAGATAGAGATATATAGCTCCCTCACGCTCAACAACCATGGTGTGACCCCCCACGTCCTTCCCTCCCTGCCAGACTCCTCTCGTTGGAGAATCATGACCCCTCGTGTGTTGGGGTGGTTGGGGCATGGTATGTTGGGGTGGTGTGGGTGGGGCGTGTGTGTTTTTGGTTGTAGTTCAATAATTTCATCAACCCAATTTTAGGGAATGTAAATGTGTTAATTATGTCTGAAGCATTATGTTTCTTTAATTAAGTGAAGAGTATGACTGACATTTATAAAACAACACAACAATATATTGGTTTATTTAAAGGCGATAATAATTACAATATTAAAATCAACAATTCTTATTTAAAACAATATTTAAAGTCTTAATTCTTGGAAATACACTGAGGACAAGACAAGATAGATGTTTAGTACAGGTATTAACTAAAATACTCCAAATAAACAAAGGTCCAAAGATAAGATATTTAAGATCATCAACCAACAGACTCTCAGTTTTAACAATAATAACTTCTCTCTGGTTTAATATGTTTTCATTTCATTATGTCCAAATTCAAATGGTTCATGTTCTTGTACATGTGTGATGATCTAAAACCCTCTGTTCGTCACCAATAACATAGAATACGCACTCTATTTACAAGTGAAGATGAGGATCTCAACTCCTTTTATGGAAATAAATACAAACATTAATATTGTCATTTAAGATGTAGGGTGTGTGAGTGTGCTGTGTGTGTGTGTGTGAGAGTGTTGTTTATCCTGTACAGGTGTGACTATCATTTCAGCAGCTGGTTTTGTTCAAAGCAGTGTGAGTGTTTCTACATACACAGAGGCGTGACTCTCCCTCTCTTATCTGACACTCAGAGACACTATGGAACCAGACTCAGAACCAGACCCAGAACCCTCAAACCACAGAGGTAGACGGGGTTCAGTGATGTGGAGGTGAAGGTAGTTTTGGAGAGTATGGATCAGAAGAGTCCATGGGAGGACTCGTTCGTAGAAGGACATGAGTGCCAAGCAGAGCCATGAAGTCCAGATGTACACTCCTACTTGTTACGAGGGGGGAGGAGGAGGAGGTAGGAGGGAGGAGGGGGGGTTTCGTATGAATGTTTGATCTGTTATTGTGACAGACATTGTAGATATATCATCAGAGCAGATCAGACATTACAGGACTTGTCTTCCCTCCAATCCTGCATTCATCACTTGCTCTCCTCCTGATCTTCATTGTGAATGTCATCCTATATTAACCCTATCCTTTCCTCAATCCAAACTCCAGTAACTATTCTTCCACAGTCAGAACATTTCTACACAGACAACTGTTTCCAGAAGTAAATCTTTGGAGTGATTAGGATTATGGCTACTATACTGCATTCTCTTCCACTCGCGTACTCACTTCTGTTGTCCTCTAGACAGAGAGAGGTTTCTGTGTGCTGTGTTTGGGTCCAGTGTGAGTTCACGAGGATCTGATGGGAGAGAAACAAAGACACAATACAGCATCAGTTTCTGATCTGAGATTCGTTGTGTTCATTATTATTGCATTTGGAGGCCAGTTTGAACACCTTTCCATGCATGACACTTATTAGCCAACCATCTTCATTTCTCAGTCGGATCTGAATGAATGAAAGTCATATTTGTGTGTGATGGGCTTTGCCATCTCAATAGTCGAATCGTTCAGGAAATAAAACTAAACACGACACATTACAACTTCCTCAGATGTTTCATCCACCTCACTACACCGATGGTTTCGACTCTGGGGGGGAGAAAGAATAGTCATGTGATCACAGCATTTTGTCTCTTCTGATAATTGAAACATGGGAAATTTTAATAACCTTCCATAGGAATGAATGTTCCTTACAACATCACTGTATCCCCATGAAAAGCAACATGGACCCATGCTTCACAGTGCTGAACAGCTGAAACTTCATGGCTGGTCCACTAGAATCCACTCCGCTTAGAAGACATTTGCACTTCTTGCTCTGGCAAGCAAGCACTCTTACTATTACCTGAGAGTCTTCCGTCTCCAGTGTGATCCTACTAGTCCGCAGCAGGAGAGACAGCTTGCGCCTGAGGCTCTCTGGGTATTGTTATTCTGGTCCAGCTCTCTCAGATGGGCGCGGGTTGGAGATCAGAAGCTGGGCCAGATGAAGCAACAGCCTTCCCTCTGCGAGACAGAACAGCACTGACAGCCTGGAATACACACGAGACAAGATTACATGTTTAGAGTTGTAGTCTACTCTACTCTGAGATCAGCTGGATGCTTTTCCTCTAGCAGAAACGTGATACTGTTCACTATGAAAACACAGCTGACCTAATGAGCTGCTTTGAGTTTTCATCTGGTGCAGTTTGATAAGTTCTTGTATTCCTATTTGTGACAGGTAATCGATTAGAAGTTCCTTTCTGTATTTTAGGTCTCGTCAACAGAGGCTGATAAGGAGAGGAAACAAAGAAATATCCTCATGTGGGAAACGTAATAGCACGGGTGGGGCCTGTTAAATGTGCTCAGGGCACAAGTGCTCCTTGGTCAGTGACACCCCAATTACGAGGCTTCGAAGGCAGCAACCGAGTGTCAAGTATCGAGACACGAGAGGACCAAGAGACGGAAGAAGGGAATAGAGAGAGAGTAAAAGATAGTAGCGCACGGGATCGGGAAGATCCCAGACCGCAAAAGAAACAAGAATATCCTAAGCGGGAGCAAAAAAGAGAGCATAAGAGATGGTCGCTGAGCCACGCCGACGCATCGCGCAAAAACAACCGAAGAGAGACGATCTGCAACTCAGCCCTCATGCCTCCACCGCCACGACACTCCCTCGGTCTCACCCTACACACCCCCCCCCCACAAACATCTGCCCTCACCCATTCATCTCCCTCCTCTCAATGCTCCCACCCACTTTACCCCACCTAACTCCTACCCGACCCAGCTACAATCTTCCCCCCCCTCCATCCCACCCCCTCACCCGCACCTCCTCTCCCCCTACTCCTCCTTTCTCAAAACCACTAGTATCTTATCCTCTTCCCCCCCTGAATCCCGCGAAAACATTCTAACCCCCCCCCCCCCATCTCCCTAGCAACTTAACCCCAATTACACGCATTGCACTTAACACCATATTAGCCACAAACCAAACAAAGGTCAGGGAGAAATGTCAAATTCAAAACACCTGCCGCGGATTCCCCCCTCTCTCTCTCTGTTAACAACACAAATACTGCTCTCTCAATATGTGCACAGCATTCTTTCTCATTCTCTCGTGTCTCCCCACCCAACTCTTCATCCTATCTCTCCCATCCTCTGGCTCGCACCTCTCTCTGCCACGCCTTGCTCTACTCCACTACTGATCTCTCTCTCTACACCATCTCTCTCGTCTCTCCCCAGACTGTCTAGTGTCTCTCTCTTCCACACGTCACCCTTCTCTCCTCTCTTTCTGTCATCATGAGGAGAGCTCTCCACCCTCCTCTCGGTCTTCTACCGCTCATCCCACCCTGATCTACTATGTCATGGCTATGCCGTCCACATCCCCAAGGTCTCCCCCCCCTCTAGTCTCGCATCCTCCCTCTCTCTCTTCTCTCTCTCTCTCTCTCTCTCTCTCTCTCTCTCTACATCTGCTCTAATTCTCTCTCTCTTCTCTTCTCTCTCTCTTCTCTCCTAGTTAATCTCTTGGCGGCCGCTCCAGAATAACACCAACACTGAAGGACGGACAACGTTTTGAGTCTGACCCAGGAATGGGAAAAGAGGCAGTAATCGTAAAGGCTGTACTTTACTTTATCATTTTATTTACTCAGCTTTAGTTCTTACATTTACTTATTCCGACCCGCCCCGTGGCTAGCCCGCTAGATCGTGTAAGTAACTCAAGCGCGCAGTGATATGTACGAACTCCAGACTAATTTGGTAAATTAGAATCAAAACACTGGTGACACTTGCAAGATTCCCAATTCTGAGTGGAGTCGCGTCACGTACTTATGAAGTGCTCCATCTTGAAGCTTCATTCTTGATAGCTTAATCCTGCGCTTGCAAGCAGTCTGAGGATGCTGATCAATTCACACAGAAAAACTGTGCCGTTAAAAATAAATGAATCACTCTGTCCTGCACAATTTCGTACTTTTCGTGTTGGAGAAGACTGGCAGTGATTATGTTGCTGCTGCTATTAACATAATAATGGAGAGTTGATATATCTCCTGATCATGTTGTTTTAGCTTCACTCGTCGCGAAAGTAATGGTGCATTCCAGTGTACTCGCGGGAATAAACAAAAAACGGTTGTATCGACGATGTGATATGCGCCGATTCTCTTCACTCATGGCGGCTTTAAGTTGTTGAGTGTTGAGTTTAGTTTGCTAGTAAACATTCTGAGACTTACCATACCTAACACATGTGTTTTGCTAGCGGGCGGATTTTGGTTTCCGAGCAGATGCACTGGAACACATTTAGTTATGGCAAGTTAGGAATACCGACTCGGATGATAGATTTCGCGGTTAACAATGGAGAATGCTCAATATGCAACGGCTTGAGGGCACTGCCGTTGTACCTCATAATATGGTGACCTTTAATCCTCTATGCATCTGTTATATAACCCTTATGTTCATGTTGCTCGCTGTAGCCAAGTTGTGAAAACTACCGTAGTTGTATCTGGCAATCAGGATGCCTTTTCCTCATAGTGGATGTTCTTAGCATGATGGCCAGGTATTGTATTGTAACTGCTATGACTCTTTCTTTCTTCCTGCTCTCCATTAATATTGATACCTATTCCTGCTATATTGTATTTAAAGTTTTCCTCCTCCTTTTGTTTTAGAACAGCCTACACCCACGGAGACTATACCTCTACCCAAAATGACTCCAGTTACAACAACTAAGAATTCATGTGACTTGTGGACCTCTTTCTTTTTTTTTTATGTGCTTGACTCCAACTCTCCTCACCTGCGACTCAAACCCTCCCAACTCCAGAATTCAGTCTGCTTCCCTAGCCTCTCTAAAGTCCTTTTCAACTGGGGCTAGAAAGTAGAGCTACATGTTGGTATGTCACACAACTAGTTGAACATCCTCACAGGTTAGGTGTTTATTCACTGAGACATGAACGTTCATGTTTCAAGACAGGATTTTAATGTGTGGTCATGTGTTGACAAGCGTGAGGAGTGAACATGACCTGAGATGTGTCAGTTCTACAGTGGTGCAGATCCCCAGTCCAGGCAGAGAGCAGTTTCACTCACTGAATCTGCAGGGTCGTTGTTACTCAGGTCCAGGGTCTCAGGGACGGGAGGACTTCGGGAGCTCCGAGAATGAGGCAGAGATTCACAGCTTCTCTCTGACAGCTGACAGCCCACTCTCAGCCTGAAAAAGAAGAATTAGTGATGTAAAAAAAAAACAATAAACTTTGAATATGTTTCAACAATCTCCATTAATATATTTAGAGTCTGATCCAGAGACATTATATGCTGAACTACACAGATCTATTGGTGGGCTTTGAACATCTGGCAAGCACGCCCCAGAAGACCTCATCTGAAGCAGGAGTATATTCCTTCAAGGGTCACACACTCCAGTGGTCTTTTCTTGATGACAGTAGATGAAGACTCAGAGCTCGACCATGAACCAGGGGAGAGTTTGTCTCTCGAAGAGACTTCTGGTGTGTGTTCCAGGGTACCTGTTTGATATCCTTCCACTAAGAGAGAACGGGTTCCATTCAGCTCATTAGACAGTGGAAAGATGATGCTTCTCTTCTCTTGCTAGAGGAGGATTCTCCTGATTTTCTTGATTTACCTGGACTGTTTCAGATTGGTCTGTGATCTACCTTTCCCTGTCTGTTCCAAACCAGGCCTCGTAGGAGCAGTCTGATTGGTCTCCAGTGAAAGAACAGGAGGAAGGGGGTGAGGAACAAGTCACAGGTCGTCCATTCGGAACTCTGTAAGCCTTGTCCACAGCCTTTGAGTGGAGTGGATTAATGCACGATTTCTTTCTTCGTTTCCTTGGTGCGTGGGGAGGTTACTGTTTTCTGACAGCAGATTGTCTCAGTGTGGATGAATGACAGAATAAGACTCATAAAGAGCAGCTCAATGGAACTCTTGAATGCTCAGATGGACAAAGTAGAAACACCTGGTTCCTGGTACAGCCCCCGCTCCTCTTTAGACAAGATCTGTTGTGAAAACACTTCTGAGGTACATGGAGGCTGGTTGAGTATCGGATGACAAATTCGGTTTGTCAGGTCTGCTTCATGTAGAGATTCTCAGGTTGCTATCTCAGCTGCTCAAAAGGCCAGTTTCCCAGAGAACAGAATCATCTTCCTGGTCTCTTGTGAGTCCATGAGTGGATCTTGTCTCAGCTCCCATCATTGATAACTTGAACATTCCTTGTTTTTGACTGAACCACCAGGATAGGGGAATGAACATATCAGTCAGGGTCCTTGGGCGATCTCTCTCTCTGATTGGTTGGAACATCATCAATCGACATAACCGTAGCAAGTTGAATCCCAGCAGAAGTACTCGGGATGGTGGCACATGATGTGGAGGCTACGTGAAGTTCTTGATGGGGGAGTGATTTGCTGGCCAGCATCCTGATATCTCAATCTCTTCCCTGAAGTACCTCCTCTTCTGTTGGACGGTGAATCCCTCTCGGCCTCTGTCACATGTCAACGCAGTCAGGAGGATCTGATTGGCTCTCGCTGACAAGGTCGTGTGGTTATCCAGAGGCGAGGCGAGAGGGAAGCAGTTTCCCCTTGATGAGGTTTGTCCGAGCTGTCAACTACGTAGGTTGGATCTGTAACATCAGGTCAGATCTGTTGTTCTGGAAGAATCTGAGGATGTCGACCATCCTCCACGACCGTCAAGTCATAAATCACCCTGGAACTTGTCAAAAGCTGCAGATTCCTGCTTCTTTTGTGTCTCATGAAGACATTGATGAGAAGTCTACACTATAGCTGAATACTCTTCTTCTCTTTCAGTAGAATTGTCCAGCACTTCGGAAGAAGTTAGGTGATGACTGTTGAAGTGTACATTGCTTGTTGGCTTTGTTTCTTCAGCCAGTCTGAGTATGTGAACTTCTGTGTCTAAGACTGGTTTTACCAATACCAGCCACTCCCATTCGTCATCACTGTCTGATGGGTCTCTCTTCCAGGTAAGGGTTTAAAAGAATGTCCTTTCATCAAGTGATTGTCTGCTTTCTGGTCTGGCTGGTTTCTGGATGCTGTTTCAATCTGATCTGACCATCATGTTCGATCATTGACCCCTCCACTCCCTCCCTCATGGAGAGATGTAGAGCTCTGTGTGATCTGATTCAGAAGTGTTGGGTTTCCTGTTAGCAGATCCCTCCTCCAAACGAAACACTGAAACTTCTCTTCTGATTAGATTTCAGGTTTGACGTTGGCACCCTGCAGGAGTTTATGAATATGAACAAACAAATAACACCAATGAGTGGATGTTGAGCGGCTAAATATGTAGAACAATGATTAAATTCCCAACTCCATTATTACTATTTCAGCTCATCAGTGGTAGAACTACCGTCCTTGACTGTGTTCAAGCCCAATAGTGAAGGCCCCAACAAAACTGGGTTTTTGTTATATGGTATTATATGTGTTGACTGTGGATTCCCAGTAATTTTTACTACCACATGAACAAATCATATTCACCCTCATATGATCTCTGCGGATTTTGATCATTCATCTTTCATACTGGAATTGGAAATATAGATCTCCTCAATTTGAGAAACTCTCTGGATCTTATCCTGCTCATAGAGACGTCGCCAAACTCCATCCTGCTTCATTTCCTCAGGACAGTTGCAGTGTGTATCTTCAGAAGTGCCTCTCTGCTGTCCTCCTCTGCTTCTTTCCTCACGTCACGCTTCATCTCTCATCCAGCCTCTTCCTCTCTAAGGCATTCCTGGGTTAATTGGACCTCAGAAACGCGTCAGGATCTTCTCCTACACACTCGTTCTTACAAAATGACCATGTTCTCTTCCAGCAGCTGAGAACAGAATAAAATAGAAAATGGACCTGTCTTACTATATCTGGAGGAAACAAAAGCATCCTAATTCCTTCGGTAGACTGAAAGTCCAGCTGGTCTAAAAGCAGTGTAGCATTGAGACGATTATGACCAGAATGGTTGTTTGTCTATTTTATTTGATCTGCTAGAATGTGTAAAAGGTGTTGTTGTACATTTAACACCATGAATATGGAGGCCAGGGTTGCTTGAGATTGGTCCCTGGGCCAGGACCTGACCACTGGGATACCTCTGACCTTCCTGGTGTCCGTCTGGAGAAAACTTGATGTATTAGATCTCCAGAATATCAAAAACACAACATCACACACCCCACAAAACACACACACCACGAATGGATCCTGTATACCACTGTAGTAAAGATACTCTGATTATTGGAGGTGATGTCTTTTGAATACAAAATAAATCCAACATGGAGTTTGAGAGGACCGGGGCGGGTCGTTCAGAAAGGCAGGTTTCAGTGAAATACACTAGTTTGTGTAACCTGAGTTGATGGGGCTAACTCTGGGTTCTTCCGTTTCCAGAGAGAGTAACTCAACTCTTGATATCAGTTACCAAATGGTAAACTGACTACTGTGACCTAAACCTGATCGCTAAAGCAGGTTTTCTTGAACAAACCCTTGTGTTATCTCCCTGTGTCTCCGCTCCCCTTTCTGCTTGAACCTGAAGCAAGCTGTTCGGACATGGAGTTAGTCCGCTTCCTTCGTAACCCGAGATCGACTATTCCAAGCGGAAGTAATTGGCAATAGCTCTCACGGTCGGGAGAGGTTTTTGAGACCCGATTAGATGTTCTATGTTCAGGATGGAAGAGCTGTCCGAGATAATTATGCCGTTTCTACAACTCTCACGGTATTAAGCTACCCATGCTACTACTTAACCAAACGAGCCAGGTCAAATAAAAGACAAAACATTATTTACATTTGAGATTTTTTATCTTACTAAAATACAAAAGCATACAGTAGTATTTTATATGTGGTTCCAACAAATACACAATTCAACCTTGGTGGACTCCATGCACCCTCACCTCTAAACTTTATGTTCTCTGTTAATTTCCATTGTTAGATCATGCCTTTCTAATTTGCGCCCAAAGTACAACATTTGAAGTTCTGTTTGTTATATTTCATTTGTTTCAGCTGCTGCCAAAGTGGGATTGACTCTAAATGAAAATATTTTTTTCAATACCATATCACCACTTTCTCACTACAATGGAGGTAATATTTAAGATTCGTCGTGGTTAAATGTTACTAATTGATTCACTACTGCATTCAAACGTACGAATTGACATCGAGGCAACGCGATTCTCTCCACGCCAAGTTCCATCTCCACATTTTTACGACCTTCTGCTTGCGGATGCCATGTGAATCGTTTTATAGTATGGACTCATTGATGATGGGATTTTTTTGTCGTCTAGGTCAATCTAGCAGCTTAAGTCCAGGGTGAACATTAAGAGAGTGATTGCAACTAACTCAGATCTGGTTCTGGAACCGAGTAAACCAGGAGTTTCCTCTATCTACTGAGTTACTCATCAGAGTCAGGTTGAGCTCAGGTTTGTTGAACCTTGCTTCTTCGGTAACGGACCAGTAAAAATTACTAGATCTCATGACTTTCCTTTCCTTCTGCTCAGTTAGTGTAAGATATACTAATCAAAATCATGCTGAGTTCATACTTCTTGCTTTTGCTCACGTGGACTCGGTGCTCATATGCAGTATTTTGAAAGAGATGACTCATAGACCACGTCACTCTTCATGGAACACAGCTGGGTACGGGGAGTCTGGTCTCTCCTGGTGGAATCCTGAATACAAACACAGGATTGATACACACATGGGTAGAAAAAAAAGCTAGAAAACCATGAAAAAGCATCTACGGTCAGTAAAAACCCTTCCTGAAAAAATAAATATAATGTGACATGTTTTAATGCTAGCTCATGTTTTGTCAGATAACTGCTGTTCTTTAAAATGAATAACTGGTTAAATTCTTGCCTTGGATCAGTAGAGTGGTGTCCATCTTTGAAGTTAAAGAGGATCAAATAGACCGGTCACTCTTCATGGACACACAGCTGGGTACAGGGGAGTCTGGTCTCTCCTGGTGGGCGGGGGCTTCAACACAACACAGACAGACCTTTTACTCTGGATAGTGATGGTGTCATGATATCACTGCTGAGCTCTGAGATGGAGAACAGTCATGGACAGTCAGAGATCCTCATCTTACCTCTGAGCTTTGGTCTGGCGGTCATGTTCCCCAGACAGAGAGGTTTTAGAGGTAGGGACCCCCTCCTCTCTCTCCTCAGACAGATTCATAGTAGAGGGTCCAGCTGGACATAAACACAACCCAATATGACTGTAGCATGGACTACATTCATCTCAAACAAGGTTTCATTACGAGGAGAGATTACTTTGAGGGGTTTTCATCATCCAGGTCAGTAAAAATGACATAATTTACATTGTTTCTGTGTTCTTTGTAAACAGTCTACCAAATATTAGGACAACCTGGTGGCTGTTCCAAGAAGCGGGTGTTAGTGAAAACTTGGTTTGTTAGACATGATGATAGTGAGGGAAAACTTGGGTTCTTCCGTTCTGAAAGAGTGCGGTAACTCAAACCTACTGATTTCACGTTACCAAGGTAACTCGGACATAATGTGAAACGCGGGATTAAGCTACATCCACCCCGAGCAGTCAAAATTACAGAAACCTTTTCATTTGGGTTCTTCTTTAGTTTCCTACAAATACAAAGCAAAAGCAGTTAGTATTGTTATATATGGTTCAAAAACAACACTATTCTCACTCCTGTTGAACATGCACCCCACCGTCTAAACCTTATGTTCCGAGTTAATTACATTTCTCGATTGCCTTTCTAACTTTGCCACCACAAAGTACACCATTTTGAAGTATGTCTGGCCCAGACTAGTCAGTTAGTAGAGGCATTTGGACTCTCAATAGTCTACAGGGATTGTGGCGTCTGAATCTCATACTAATGGTGTAACTATCATCTTTGTAAGTCGCTTTGGATAAGAAGGCCTTGCCTAAATGAACTGTAATGTTTTTATATTGAACTTTTCAGCTGCTGCCAAGTGGGAATGCACTAAATGAAATTTTTGTTTTTTCCAATACCATGTTCCACCGACTTTTACATGGTAGGTAATAATTATAAGAAAGTGTGGTTCAAATGTATTAAATGAATACAATGCTGCATCAAACGTAAGCATTGAATCGGGCGCAGGCGGGATTTCCTTTCTCCCCTACCGCAATTCCTGTCTCCTTTACGACCCTTCTGCTTGACTGGTTGCCCAATGGTGACTCCGTAGTATCGGACTCATTGATGAATGGCTTTTATTGTCGACGTGCACGCGCTTAAACTCATAGGTGAAAAATACTCAAAATTGAATTGAACTAAACCTAATTCAGCGTTCTGGACCCGAATCAAGACTTGGCCATCTCGGTAATGACTATCAACTCAGGGTGCAGCGTTTGAACTCAGGTTTGCTGAACCGCTTCTTGGAACAGGACCTTACTCATTATATTCTAAACAGAGCTAGACCAAGGTATCAGTATGTGACATGAAGAACTGGTCGATTGTGCTGTGTAGTTTGTGAGGCGGTGTCTGGAGAAGACCTGACTTTATAACTCACTCGCGACATTCTTTACAGAGCCGTTCGGATTAGAAGTGCATCGATTCTGAATCGATTCATTTATGATCTCCACACACAAAAAACATACCATTCCTCAATGTGATGGTTTGAATACACAATCCTCAGCATTGACAGTCTTGCCTGCGTATAATAATCTGAGCTATTTATTTTTACTACTAATGGAATCACTGAGCGCGCCACCCCTTTCAAACGCAGAATGTGTAACCAATCTGGTAAAAAACACACAACTAACTACAGTGTTAATGGATAACAATAATAATTATAGTAATTGACACAGTGTATTTTTTTTTGGCTTTTTAAATTGAGTTACATTTTATTTTGTGTGCTCTTGACTTTCTCTTTTTCTAATAGACGGATCAGTTTTGTTGACCAATGTTACAGTTGGTTAAATGTCTTATAGTCTTACCCAATTACCAGTTAATTTGTTTAAACAACATATCTAACAACACAAAAACTGTTGTCAATGTTGTGCTCAGAATCAGATCGCTTTGCGCTTTATTACATTGGCCTTTTTCACGATCTAATTGGCCCCTTGATCCGGAGGTACGGGAATTTAGTCTCTTCTTTCTAGACGTGAAACCGCTCGGACATTCGGACATCGCTCTCTCGGTTGGGGAGATGTCAAAATTGAGTCGAGGAAGTCCGATATTCATCTGCTTTTTCATTGCTCTCTCGACTCGTTCGCGAGCCGCTCAGTCTCTCTCGACTCATTCGCGAGCCGCTCAGTCGGATCAGCGGTTCTCGTCCGATGAACGAGAGACTACTTCCGCTTACCCGCCGGATCAAGGAGCCATATTGGATTATGAAAAGGGCCAATGTAATAATGTAGTGATCTATTACATTCTATATACATTGACAACAGTTTTTGTAATGTTTAAGATGTTGTTTGATAAATTAACTGGTGATTTTTTAAATTTTTTTTTTTTTTTCTGGCGCTGCTATAACCGCTGCTGAATCAATTCAGTCGCGTGTGCGAGTCGAATCAGCTCACTCACTTAACTGATTCGGTTCTTTTGAACGATTCGTTCGTGAATCGGCCATCACTAATTGAGATGTATGAAGAAAAAACACGTGGGAACAGACGTACGTGGGGTTTTATATATCTGAGGGTATGCATGTTTCCTGTTTTGTGCGTACACAGATTTCTACACCTAAATCTACACAGAGTTTTATACATCTGGCCCCTGCTCTTTATATCCAACAGACTGACATCAAGACAGGATTGTTAAGGATAGAGACCTATTCTGTTAATCACCACCTTCACACATTCAAACTGTTTTCACATTGATGTTTTTACTGTTCAGGAAGTGTCAGAAAGCTCCTGTTAGCATCGCTGGCAATGCTAGTGAGAGTCAAAGGCATTGAAGAGGTTTCCCTCAAACCTGTAGGCTCTGCAACAAGTTACTACTACTACTACTACTACTACTGTTATTACATGACTTTAACATGAACAATGAATTGTGTCGCTTTATGAACACTGGAAATTGTCGTGTAAAGTGTTGGTTACAATACCTTTAGGGTTGAAAGTATCCTGTGTCACACCGAGAAGCGGAAGTGAAAGTTTTCAACAGTTTTGACAAGGAAATGAGAGAGAGAGAGAGAGAGAGAGAGAGAGAGAGAGAGAGAGGGAGGGGTATAGAGAGAGAGAGAAGCCAACCTGCATGTCAAGTCACGTTTATTTGTAAAGCACCTTTCATACACGGAGGGAATTCAAAGTACTTTACATGACAGATTTAAAAAGAAGAACAAATAAAACAAAAACATTTAAAAAAACATAATAAAATAAAATCACAGAAAATCACAGAATAAAATCACAGTGCAGATCGGGCAAGTCTCAGTTCTTCTGGAAGTTTGTTCTATTTGTTGCATAGTAGCTCAACGCTGCTTCACCCTGTTTGGTTTTGACTCTGGGAACAGTTATCAGACCTGTCCCAGATGACCTGAGGGGTCTGGAGGGTTCATATTGAGAGAGCATGTCAGCGATGTATTTTGGTCCAAGTCCATTTAGTGACTTGTAGACTAGCAACAATATTTTGAAGTCAATTCTCTGACACACTGGAAGCCAATGCAGGGACCTGAGAACTGGAGTCATGTGGTCAAACTTTTTCCTCTTTGTTAGTCTAGCAGCAGCGTTCTGAACGAGCTGTAGGGAGACCTGAGAGAAGACCGTTACAGTAGTCTAGTCTACTGGTAGTACAGGAGACCTGAGCGAAGACCGTTACAGTAGTCTAGCCTACCGGTGGTAAAGGAGACCTGAGAGAAGACCATTACAGTAGTCTAGTCTACTGGTAGTACAGGAGACCTGAGCGAAGACCGTTACAGTAGTCTAGCCTACTGGTAGTAAAGGAGACCCGAGAGAAGACCATTACAGTAGTCTAGTCTACTGGTAGTAAAGGAGACCTGAGCGAAGACCGTTACAGTAGTCTAGTCTACTGGTAGTAAAGGAGACCCGAGAGAAGACCGTTACAGTAGTCTAGCCTACTGGTAGTAAAGGAGACCTGAGAGAAGACCGTTACAGTAGTCTAGTCTACTGGTAGTACAGGAGACCTGAGCGAAGACCGTTACAGTAGTCTAGCCTACCGGTGGTAAAGGAGACCTGAGAGAAGACCGTTACAGTAGTCTAGTCTACTGGTAGTACAGGAGACCTGAGCGAAGACCGTTACAGTAGTCTAGCCTACTGGTAGTAAAGGAGACCTGAGAGAAGACCGTTACAGTAGTCTAGCCTACTGGTAGTAAAGGAGACCCGAGAGAAGACCGTTACAGTAGTCTAGCCTACTGGTAGTAAAGGAGACCCGAGAGAAGACCGTTACAGTAGTCTAGCCTACTGGTAGTAAAGGAGACCCGAGAGAAGACCGTTACAGTAGTCTAGTCTACTGGTAGTAAAGGAGACCTGAGAGAAGACCGTTACAGTAGTCTAGTCTACTGGTAGTAAAGGAGACCTGAGAGAAGACCGTTACAGTAGTCTAGTCTACTGGTAGTAAAGGAGACCTGAGAGAAGACCGTTACAGTAGTCTAGTCTACTGGTAGTAAAGGAGACCTGAGAGAAGACCGTTACAGTAGTCTAGCCTACTGGTAGTAAAGGAGACCGAGAGAAGACCGTTACAGTAGTCTAGTCTACTGGTAGTAAAGGAGACCTGAGAGAAGACCGTTACAGTAGTCTAGCCTACCTGGTAGTAAAGGAGACCTGAGAGAAGACCGTTACAGTAGTCTAGTCTACTGGTAGTAAAGGAGACCTGAGAGAAGACCGTTACAGTAGTCTAGTCTACTGGTAGTAAAGGAGACCTGAGAGAAGACCGTTACAGTAGTCTAGCCTACTGGTAGTAAAGGAGACCTGAGAGAAGACCGTTACAGTAGTCTAGTCTACTGGTAGTAAAGGAGACCTGAGAGAAGACCGTTACAGTAGTCTAGTCTACTGGTAGTAAAGGAGACCTGAGAGAAGACCGTTACAGTAGTCTAGTCTACTGGTAGTAAAGGAGACCTGAGAGAAGACCGTTACAGTAGTCTAGCCTACTGGTAGTAAAGGAGACCTGAGAGAAGACCGTTACAGTAGTCTAGCCTACTGGTAGTAAAGGAGACCTGAGCGAAGACCGTTACAGTAGTCTAGCCTACTGGTAGTAAAGGAGACCCTGAGAGAAGACCGTTACAGTAGTCTAGTCTACTGGTAGTAAAGGAGACCCTGAGAGAAGACCGTTACAGTAGTCTAGTCTACTGGTAGTAAAGGAGACCTGAGAGAAGACCGTTTACAGTAGTCTAGTCTACTGGTAGTAAGGAGACCTGAGGAAAGACCGTTACAGTAGGGCTAGCCCACTGGTAGTAAAGGGACCGAGAGAAGACCGGGTTTCAGTGTCTAGCTCTGGTAGTAAAGGAGGGCCTGAGAGAAGACGTTACAGTGTTAGGCATACTGGTAGGTAAGGAGGACCTGAGAGAAGACGTTCAGACTAGCCCCCAGTAAGGACTAAAAACCGTTAGTGTCTAGTTCCGGTAGTAAGGAGACCGAGAGAAAGACCGTTTACAGTAGTCTAGTCTGGTAGTAAAGAATGAGAAAATCGTTACAGTTAGTCAGTCTACCTGGTAAAGGAGACTTGGGAGACATTTTCAGTTCTAGCTCTGGTAGTTTAAAAGGGGGACCGAGAGAAGACCCACAGTGTCTAGTACCGGGTAAGGACTCTAAGGAACGTTTAAGTAGTCTAGTTACTGGTTTAATAAAGGAGCCTGAGAGAGAGACCTTACAGTAGTCTACTAGGTGTAAGGAGACCGAGAGAAGAAGATCCGTTACAGTTGTCTAGTTACTGGTAGTAAAGGAGACCTGAGAGAAGACGTTCACAGTTAGTCCTGTAAGGGCCCTGCCCTTCATGTCTCTCCTGTTTAAAGAATGGGAGCCTTACTCTAATAATAAAAAAGAAGCCCAAGTGAATGCTGGAACGGTGTGGGGGAGACCGAGGAAGGACTGTTTAAGTAATTAGCCGGGAAAAAAGGGATGTCTGAGAATGATGACAGTTTCATTCAATATAAAGATAGAAAGCAAGTTAGTGATTGTTCTGAAGTAAAGTTGTTAGATTGCATGGTGTGGGAATTGGTTATTGCATAATATTTTAGCCAATTGCGGGGTTCTGTATAAGTATTTTTGTAGTTAGTAATGAGAATGATCGTTCATTTTGAGCGGGGAATTGGGAAAAAAACCTTTTAGCCCTCGATTATCTAGAAGGTTGTTATTACTTGTTCTGAATTAAAGGGCGGTTCATTTAACCTTGCGATTCTGCAAATGTCTCGCCCGTTTATAATTTTTATGGATGTAAATAAATACAAACCACTTTTGCCGGGTTTGGGGGAAAGGGAAAAGGGGGAAAAAAAAAAAAGGGGAGAAAGGGGGGGGAAAAAGGGGGGAAAAAGGGGGGAAAGGGGGTTTTAAAAAGTACTAAAAAAAAAAGGATGAGGTTTTTGTAAATTTCTTAAAGTTTTTGGGAAAAAGGGAATTTACTTTTTTTTTGTCGCCTTTTTGGGCCCACCTTTTTTTGCTAAATTGCCAAAAAAAAAAAAGGGAAAACTTCATTTCTTTTTCAAAAATTTAGAAAAGGGCCCTGAGAGAAGACCTTACAGGTTAGTCTATGGTATAAAGGAGCCTGAGAGAAGACCTTAAGTAGTTAGTCCTTAGGGGGATGGAGACAGAGCCACGGTGGATGCTGGGGTTTGGTGGGGGGTTACTGCCGATCGCTCCCTGCCTCACTCAGCTGACTAAGTGAGTTAGGCGGAGGGCGATGCAACAGGGACCTGACGCCAAACTAAATCGCATTTACATTTCATTCTCATATAAAATGTCAATCAATACGTGAGTTGGCTGACAGAAATGTTATTTGTCATTGGTGTGGGTTATTTTTAGGGTGGGAAATTACAAAAGGTATCAGCCTAATGCGAGCTGTCTGTCCCTGGGAAGTGACTTTCTAATGTAAAAACTTAGTTTGGTAAAGTAATCAAAGTGACTGGTTCATTTTGGGAGCGACCGGCCACTGTGGCCAGGAAAAACAAAAGTCCTTTGCCCTGATTATTTTCTGACTGTGTGTATTACCTTGTCTGAATCTGAAAGACGCTTCACTTTCATCCTGTCGGCCTTCTGCTCCTCCACCTGCTCTTCTGCCTCCGTCTTCATCGACATGGCTGCCCTCTGAATGAAACAACAAACCCAACGGATGGAGAGGAAGGTGGAGGAGAGAGGAAAGGAAAGTAAATAAAGACAAGAAAGGAAGGGAGATGTTGCGAATGATGACAGGATACATAAAAAGTAAGCCATGTAGGATTTTCTGTAAATAAATCATTAAAGTACATTGTGGAAATGGCTATCTGCACTATATTCTACAACCCCCTTGTCTGCTTTCTGTGTCACAGTCACTTTTTTAGCTAGCTTGAGAATGTCTTCAATTTTACAGCAGTACATTAAGGAGAAAATCCTTCATGTAGCGTCTTCAAATATTAAAGGTTGTTTCATGTCTTTAAAGGTTTCATTAACTGAACAAGAAATCTCAAACTATCTTCAGCAAGAATGTTTATAATTTTGGAAAATGTAAAAGTTAAAGTACAAAACATATCGCCATTGATTTTAAGGTTAAGAGAGCCTTCATTTCAATTTCACACATTATTGCCTAACCTGCCTCACTGTGTTTACCTCATGAGGACCACAATGGAAATAAGTCTTTCATTTTATTGTACCATCCTCAAAGATTTATACCTTTTTAAAGCCGATGAAATACATCGTATTGATGCTGAGGCGTCCTACCTTGCACTGAGGAGAGACCGGAGAGCTGGAGCCACTACGAGTTGGAGGAGGCGGCTCTGTTTTTAAATCTGCTATGGCAGCCTTCAAAGCTGGACGTGGTTTAGGTAGATTGACAAGTAACAGAGGAAAGGAGAGGAAAGAAGAACTTGAATGACACTAGCATCATCATATTATTCCATTAATGTCATCCTAACAGCTGTCATGTACATTTTCCCATCATCAGGGGAAATAATGTCACCACAAATGAACAGAAAAACCTGACAGATGATATTAAATACTATTACTAATAATAAATAGTACTAATACTTTAGACTTTGGACTATTCAGTCATTCGGTGGTGTGGATGGCGTCATCTTACCTTCATCATCTGTGTGCATTTTCTTTAGTGCAGCTTTCGTGGTTTCCTGGAAAGAGAGAGAGCACCAGTCTCAACACAAACCTCAAGCTCTAGACAATTAAACAATTACGCTCCAGAATTTACCTTTTTTTTTTTAATAATTATTATTTTTGCTCAGTAAATAAGGAGGATTTTTTAACCTTCAAGTTTGATTTTTACTCAAAAGATGACAAAAAAACCTATATATCAGATAATGTTATTTGTCATTGCTACAGTGAATGAGAACAAACCATTGTCCGTTGAAAGAGCTCTCCACGGTCTTCCCTTCTCTTCTTGTCCACTGAAACAACATTGCACAGCATTAATAATAGATCATGTGACTAACACATGCAAACACTCATTACCACCTCATGCAAAGTCCTTACTGCGTGACACGATTTCATCCTCCGAGTCTGACGTGCAGAGTAAAACATAATATTACATATAGACGTGTACAACGCACGGCAATAGATTCCTCACTTTCTCTGAGCAGTAATATTATCTAACCTAGCTCTGCGTACCTGGTGATGTCCACCGTGGCAGTAACTACAGGAGACGGCAGCGAACTCTACAACACAAATATTTGTTTACATATAAGCTTGTTAACAATACTTTTCATAATCATATTTGAATGATTGAATAAGTAGGTGGTGTTTTATTTCATTTGTATTTATTAAGCTTGACCACCATGCATTTTTACAATGGGTTTTGTAACGGTTTCATAACACCGAAGTTTGTAGAATTGTCTCAGCCCATAGAGGAGCGTGTAATCTTTCAATTGAAAAAATGAAAAATCACCAAAATTGGAGTTACAAGGTTTCCCCCATGACAGCAGTGAGTAAACTGTATGTGCATGTGTGTGGGCTTTGCACAAGTCCATACACTATTCATGAGTGTGTCTGTATGTGGGTGTCCAACCTTTTCCTGTTTCTTGTTTTGAGTCCCATTGATCCCCAGCTTCCTGATGTAGTGAAGAGCTGCATCTCCTCTCCTCTTCACCCTGTCAATTTGGGCCTGAGAGAGAGAGAGAGAGAGAGAGAGAGAGAGAGAGAGAGAGAGAGAGAGAGAAGAGAGAGAGATTCTTTACGTTGATATAATGCTTTGGTATTATCCTGATTCTGTCAGGGTTTATGGTACGTATTGTAGGATAGAGACAGATGAAGGAAAGGTACTATTATACAGGTACTACGAGTCACATGAAAAAGATATAGTGAAATGGCAGTGTAAATTATCTTCCACCTCTCTCACACAGACCTGCAGATTGTGGATGGCGCTTTCATATTCGATTTCACACTCCATCTGTTGAACCTTTTCTAACAAACAATCCAGCTTGGTTTCAGTCTGTTCCACTGCAGTGTGGACCTCCTGCTCGATCATTTTCTGCACCTTTGGACACACACACACACACACACACACACTTCAATTCAGCATTAACGCCACAACTGAAGAAATGCTATACAGTATGCATATAAACGTATTTATAAATTCCAACATGCACACAATCCATCATCAGTTTCTCAAAGAAAAATCTCTCACCAAAATTTTATATTTTGATGAACATTCCCACT
>JAXDDX010000349.1:42500-156473 GCA_034670405.1 Hoplostethus atlanticus | reverse complement strand
GTCATGGTTTTTTTCGGAGCGCACAGACATCAGTGGCTTTATCCAACTAACAAATGTTCTGCTGCTGTAAGTGAGCTGCTACCCAGGAGCCAGTATAGGCCTATTGCACTTAATTTGATATTTAATTGTTTGTTATATTATGAGCATTGTGTTAAAAGACGTGTGTAATGTGTAACATTAAATCAACAGCATGGCCAATGTTGAAATTTTAGATGAGAGTAGAAAGTTACAACTATACTGAGGACACAACTCTAGGAACTGTGTAACAGGCCCTATGAACTGGTTGAAAACACAAAGGTCCTTGTGGCTCCTGAATATCAATTCCTCATAAAGTCTAATTCCCTGTTGAACATATTATCCAATAGTGTATATAAATGTATGGTTAGAAAAGGTACTGTCTGCACACTAGGCACTCCATTTATATCCTATCATGTTATATCATGTTTAACATTTCAAGTGAAGCATGTATCCCTGTTAGGTCAAAGTCACCATCACACCACCATCATCTGCAGGCTTTTAGTCTACTCTAAGTACAGCCTATTTATGACATACACATGCTGATATCATACAGTAATGGCACAATCCATGATACTAATTTGTACTTTATAATTAAATATGTATGATCTGTATGGTATGGTTTGGTGAATGGGACAGTCGGATCACCTGCCATGAAGATTCAACACCATTACAGTCCTGATTTTACAACTGTGGGGGGGCATCGGTTTCAGGAAGAAAGAGTTTACATTCAGGGCAGGCATTAGGATTTTTTCTTTCAACTCACATAAGTCCATAGTGTGTCATCCACTCGCCAGTTACTGCAATGCTGAGGCCTGAGATAGACGTCTTGAATCCTGTGACATCCTTATAGAACTCAACAGATGGTTCTGGAAGATCACACTGGTTTATGTTCATGCTAGAAAGTGTGGGGAGTACAAAGACAGGTGTAAACATTGAGATCTGGGTACTCTTAAGTCCCTGTAAATGATGTGCACTATAGGCTATGCACTTTATTATGCTCATAGCTTTCAGACTATATTTACTATTAAATATATGTAAACTATTAAATAAAACTATTAAATATATTCAACTTGAAGTTAAACATAAAAATAAACTCAAAAAAGAGTTTCATAGTTCAAATGACCTCCTTGCAGTTCTTCAGTAGCCTAACATATTGGCTTGGATATAGTTTAAAAGGTATCAATGCAAAAATTGGGACTTGAACTGGAAAGGTACTCCTTTCGAAGGGCTATACTTCCTCATCTCACACCCAAGCAGTGTATCATCTGATATAGGGTAACCTTGAGCTTCAACTGGGATATAAATGTGGAAGGTCCTAGTTTGGATGCTCAGATCAAACCTATAGATCTGAACATGTCTCTCCAGTGAGTGTAACTCTACCCCTTAAGTGTGTAGTGTATGATGCCAATTATGCCGACTTTGATTCCACCGCTGATATCAGGGATCGTCATATTTTCCAAGCTCTCTTGAATCCAACCTGTCCCGACATGCTTCCCTGGTATGTACAGCAGATAGAGAACATGTCTTTCTGGTTATGCAGTCATGATAAAAATCAGATTTTGTTCAGTGTGGTAGAAAGAAAGACGACTTTAATAAAAGTATTCAGCTCCAAAGCAATATTCCTCATGAGGCAATTATTGCTGTTGCTTACATTTTATTTTTTTTTAGATTAGATTAGATTCAACTTTATTGTCATTGCACAGAGTACAAGTACTGAGACAACGAAATGCAGTTTGGCATACATCTGTGAGAATTATATTTCATCTTGCCTTACCGTATTGAAGTCCTTTGTTGGCCAAAATGACTTGTATTGCAGGATTTTCTCCACAAGTAAAGGTGGTGAGTATGAACACTATTATCAGGGATGGAAGCATTCTGCTATGTCTCCTACGGTGGAAGGAACAGCTACTTTCATTTTCATCATTACATTTCAGTATGAATGTAGCCATAGCAAGAACTCATAATCAATGAACTAAACTATTGATGCTTTTTCATTTAGATTTTAGTATCAACAAAGTGATTTGAGTGATTTATTTAATGTTTTTATGTAGCATAATTGAAATAGTATGAGGTATATTTACCAAGTTGGCAGTTGGCTCCTGATGTTGCTTCGTCTTGAGGCTCTAGTGTGTGGACAGACTTCTCTTCTGGCGACGATTGATATAGCCTTGGTTTCCTGCTATAATTGAGAAGTGAAACTCTCTATCAGCTGATAGAAACCCCACGCCGTGACAGATTGGTGTGTTTGTGTGTGGATGCATGCACTCATGTTCTGCACTCAAAGGCTAATACCTGAGAGAGCGCCTAAGATTATGACAACGAGTACTTACATGTTAAATTGCAGTGCTTTTGTATTTGTGTGTGTGTGTGTGTGTGTGTGTGTGTGTGTGTGAAGAACAGAAAACAATGCTCTGAGTTCGCTCTATCTGCGTTAACCTAATTGTTGTTGGCTCTTCTTCATGGAAATGACTGACAAAAAGATAAGGAAGCCCTCCATGAGGACGTCCTGTGTGGTGAGAGATGAGAAAGTAGCTAGTAAGCACACCACACTGGGAAGCACACCATTTACCTAACTTATCCACTGTCCAAACGTCACTTTTTGTTTAAGAGCTTTTATATATATAAACAAAACCACTACATGTGAATGTGACATGTCTTATTTCTCATATCAGACATTACTTGAGCAACATCCTCATTCTCATAAGTATCTATCTTGGCTGATCATCCTGAAACCTATAAAAGTGGAAGTGAAAATTGTCTCACTTTCAGGGGTGTTCATAATTGAATCGACTGAAATACATTCTACAATATTTTATGCAAGCAACAATCATGAGCTTCAATATTCTTGTAGGATTTTTGAAAATCTGTGCTGTAGATTGTAGGGTGCAAAAATAAAGAGTGATCTTCATGACATGTCTCTCTATGTTTCACCGCTGAACTGAAATGGAGCTGCCAAGTTGCCTACAATTAATAAAATTAGTATTGATTTCAACAAGAAAGAACTTGAAGAGGAAATGCTGCTGCATGAGTCACTTCAAACACATCAAAGTTGCTATTACAGTTTTATAAGACTTTATAAGCTCACATCTTTGTTTTCAGAAAGGGGAGGCTCCACCATTTTGTAGACATCATCTAAATGCTTAAAAGTGCCCAGAACAAGGAAGGTTAATAAAAAGACAGAGCAGCAACACTTTTCAATCATCATTGGTTCCATTTCATTGGGCAAAGAAATGTGAGAATCACCAGCCATAAAATATTTGATTTATTTAGCTCTTATTTCAACAAATACTCTTTTTCTCACACACCATGATTAGTTCCATTAAAGCACAATTAACAAGTTCAACAGGAATAGAATATTATCAGACAAACGTTTTCATAGAACACATTTAGGACCCACTTGCTTGCACTTTGAATTCACTTCATCCAGAATGACACTTGAAACACCAAGAAAACAAATGTGCCAATGAGGACTACTATAGGCATACAATAAAAAAACAAGAAAACAAATTGTAATTTTCTGTTTTAACAACTACACATAAGTTATCATCTGATCTGATGAATGCCTTGGTCTTATATTTTCTCTGGAGAGGGATTAATGATATATCTAGCAGCTCAAAAACAATAATGAAATATTCACTCCATTATTTTACCACACATTTCATTCCCCAGATATAAACACATACACACTCACAGTTAGACCCATGGCGGACATTTTCACAGGAACTGTGATAACCTTGCATGATGATTGAGACCTGGACATGCCTGTTAATGCCCGCAACACATCATGATTCCCCCTCATGAGGAGGTTGTGTTCCTCTCATGTCCAATTAAACAAAACATGTTTTCTGGAATGAGCAGACAACGGTACACTATAATTGTAGAGTCTATTATTGCACATTATCACGAAGGCAAAATAATAAGATATACATTTAACACAGGTAATCCTCCTCGTGAGCTTGTATGTCAAGTGGTCAACGTGATGTTTTGATATGCGCAGTGGTCTGCGTCATCGCACCCCACGTGAGAGTGGCATTTTGGGGACATCACCTTTCAACACCAGGGTTATCCGTCAAGCTCTCAGTCATGGAGATTGTACCTGAATGCCTCTATGAGCCCTTCAATCGAGTGAATTAAGCCAGATATGGCGCATATGCCGCCAATAACGAAAATGGCCACGTCGAAGAACACGTGGTGCCATAGGAGATTCCTCCACTGGAGCTTCAGGTGGAAGAGGCTTGGCAGGAGGAAGCACAAACCAGCGCCGGTAAGGCTCCCAGTTAAGCCCATAAGGAGGGCGAAATGGGGGACAAAGATGGCCATAAGCAAAGTGAAGACCACTAGGCCAACACGAAGGCCTAGACCCCACGATTTTAACCGCCCACCGGGGCCATAGCAGTCAGGGAAGATGGCTCTCCCGCCATCCTGGAACAATGATTTTTCCAGAACCTCAACTGCTGCAAAGAACGGCAGCGGGTAGGACAGCAGCGCCTTGGCGACGAGGAAGAGGTTCACCACAGCTCGGATGGTTGACGGCAAGTTATCCGTGATAACCTCTTTGGTGGCGTCCGCCCACGTCAGGTAGGCCACCAAGGCGAAGAGGCCCTTGAGGACGCAGGCTGCGATATGAGTCCAGTCCATCATGCAGTGGAACTCGCTGGGCTTCTGCATGTTTCCCTCCAGGGAGGGCAAGAAGATCTGGCTGGTGTAGCTGAACACGATGATGCCAATTGAAATGGGGAACTTCTTGACGTCGATATAGAACTTAACCTTCTCCCAGGCCCAGTCGCGCGCCCTGGAGAGGCAGTAGGCTATCACGAGTATGTTGATGACGAAGTGCGCCAGCGTGCACAGCAAGCTGAACTTGGATACGGCCTTGAGGTTCTTCAGGAACGCACACGGCAGGAGCGCGACCGTGGCCACGACTGACCAGGCTTTCTGGGAGACGGGCAGACCCGGGAAACTGTTGTACATCAAGTTGCCACTGACCACAACGTAAAGAATACACGTCATAACCAGCTCGATGATCTGAGCCACGTTCACAATGTGTCCACCTATCGAAGGGAAGCGGGGCGCGCAGCAGGCGTTGGCGATGTCCACGTAGGAGTCCCTCACGCGCACCAGTATGCCGTCCTCGTTCTCCTCGTAAAGACACGCGATGAGAATTTTGCCGGTGTAGCAGCACACCACCGCGGCGAAGATGATGAGGAAGAGTCCGAGGTAGCCGCCATGGAGGATGGCGTAGGGTAAGCCAAGGACGAACATGCCCTGCGGACAGAGAGGCGCAGTTGAGTGGTAATGGACGAGGCCCACATCGCAGTGACAGGCCCAGCCAGCCCAGGCATGCAATGAATGAATCACATAGCCGAAGTTGCACAATAGTGATGATAATAAAAAAATATTCTTTTTGCAGACTAAAATAACCATGCAATGCAAATTCTGTGATTAATTACACAGGTGTTTTTTCCCCGACGTAAGTAAAAAATAATTAAAAAATAAATGTCTCCTTCGCCTCGCCCTTATAGATTATGTTTTTCGTTTGATTATAGGCTGAATTGAATTAAGATATCAAAACGACAATTTAAAAACACATTTTTAAATTAATTTGATAAAGACCCTGTTAATAAATTTGATGGTTATTCCGATAAGATCAAGGATGTCATTAAGCCTCGGAGCTATCAAAGGCACACAGGGCCTGCTTGCAGAAAGGGTAGAGGGACTGTTTTCCACTGATAAAAAGATTTGAATAAATAAATCTAAAGGCCTTTAGCTGCAATGCATTCACTATCAAGGCGTTAATAAAGACGCTCAACTGTGGCCTGCATTCATTTATAAATCAAATAGAACATTCTGAGTAGATTTATAGATTTAATGACAATTTATTCGTTAGTTTTGACTAATGAATGTGTGAAATATAGGCGCATTCCCAAAAGCACCTCCTTGAATCCGTCTTATAACTACGAAATAAAATATTTCAAGGTGACTTTTGGTCGATTTGTGCAGGCCTCACATGCAGTCTGGTATTTGTTTAATCATACATGCAATATGACAATATTTACAAGCAATTTCCAGTGTACCTGAATAGCATTGGTGACGTTCCAGCCTGCTTCCCAAGAGGTGATTTGGGGTTTTTCCTCGTCCAACGAACCTCCCGCTTTGAGGGACGAGGGCCTCCGGCCAGTGCCATCTCTTTGGTAGTGGCTGTCTCCTTCCTTCTCCCCATCTCCTTCCATTTGTCCCCCTTCATCATCCCCTTGAAGGACGTCCATTTGCATCCCTTGCCTGTAGTCATAATCCAAGTCATCGCACTCCGCAAAACCCAAACCCTCTTCGTCCGTTGCGGCCTGGAAGCCCAGTCGGGCGAACACCCCGCTGACCTTGGCCTGAGATTTGTTAGACACCGTGTGCGCCGCGTTGGTCAGCTTGTTGGTCAGCTTGTGTCGGATTAGGTGAGCCATCTTTCTCGAATTAAAACAGGTTCTTCGACGGAAAAAAGAGATTAGTCAATAAACAGAAGAGTGACAGATGCATGCAGGGTGATTTCTTTGATTTTTTTCCCTGCTGCTATAAATTCATGCCTGTTGCCTCGACGTCGCGAATTAGGCTAACCTACCCACACAGCCCTCTAACGGCTGCCCAACCGTTTTATCCACACCGTTAAAATCCCCTCAGCTGTTCCTCTTGATAATCCATATCACTCCCCAAAAAACTCCTTGGCGTCCGATTTAACGAAGAAATTCCCCCAAACAGAAACGAGAAAATGTTTCCTCATTTGTTGTTAAAATGAGGATTTTTCTTTTTTTTAGTTTTAGACTTCTCCTAGATCAAGCGGTTTGCGGTTGGTGGTCCTGCTATGTCATTACGGTGACAGGCGCAAACAGCGAGCGGTGGAATCTGTGCGGGGGGGGGGGGGGGGGGGGGGGGGGGGGGGGGCGTGCACGTGTCCGCATAGACTGCCAATGCAATGGCTCGCGCACAGAACCCTCATGGATGGCATTAGAGAGGGAGACGAATATAAATAGTGTGAGAGAGAGAGGCGTGATAATGACACAGGGACCCTCTCAATAGGTCTCTATTTTAACTGGTAGAGTGATCAAGGATAAAAACGGTCAATTCAGAAAACGATAACAATATTACCCCTGACGTTATGAATGAAGGAAGGGATCAAACATTTCATTTCAGGCGCATGCTGCAGTCCACAGGCACTGCCACCGTCACACACCGCTGTCCGTGGACGCTATGGTCGTTGCACGTGTAATGAAAATCAACAACTACTTTTATTTTATTTTTTAAATCATTTACTTGGATGATCTGTATGCCTTATCCTTAACCGGGTAAATAAAATGAATGCCATATGAAGGCTATTGAATGAAACAGTTGCATTCTACCGCCGTGAGAGAGCATCTGTGCATCTGGTCATATTTTATTCGTAAGGAAATGTTTGACATTCCACATGACCCTTTTCCCTTTATTGTAACGAGTGAAATCAATCCCAAATTTGTGAAATGAAGCACATGCAGCCTATTATAAGGCTGCTCACACTCGCACACAGAAAGGCGCACACACACAATCATGGGTTTTCTAAAAATGTTTTGTCGAGATATAATGTAAGGACAATATGCTTATACTGTGTCCACAAGTCATTTTATAACAAATGATGGCTAATGTGAAAGATGAATGCGTCCTAATGTAAACACTTTTATTCTGTTATCTAATAACATAACATTTTCTTAAATGAAGTTTCTTTCCCCCATTCATTAAACAATAAAATACAACGAAATCTGAAAAATGTGCAAACATTCTGATAGTGAATAATTATATAAAACAGAAAATATACATTTCTATATAAAATACTCCACACCTAATTGAAATCAGGGCTGGGTTGTTTTCTAAATCCCCTCCTCACAGCCTTGATTTGAGCGATATAACCGAAGTTTGAATTTTCACAGCCATATGGTTTACTATTCATTCATTTAACTGCTTAATTACAGATCGCGCTTGTTTATCTGTCTGTGGAGCAATGCAACTTGTTGTTTGTACGCTAAAGTGAAGCCGGCCTGCTGCAAAGCCAGATTGAGCACCACGGACAGCGCCTCGCGTGCTGTCTAGTCCCTCCACTCTCCAGTTTCTGACAGACTGCTCCTGTAAACCACATGCAAACGTGAACGGTGGCCGATTACACACCGAATAAAACACACGGTGCACACCATCACGTCACCTATTAGTCCATGCTTTAGTACACCTAACGTTCACAGTCAAGTGCGGCAGAGCTGCACGGAGAAAAAAAATCTCTGGGGGAAAAAAAACTGTTTTTTTTTCTCCATCTCAACTAAATCCTCGGGGATACGAAGCACCTCGTCTTTGCCTTCATAATCTGCTGTGACAAGCCTCGACACACCGAGCGAAACTGTCGTCAAATTTCTGCAGCTGGCTTGCAGAGATGTGTCGTGGTGGATGGGGTTGGAAACCGAGGGTTCAAAGCATTTCAGAACCACAATTACTGAGTTATTTTTATTCCGCAAAATATTATATATGAATCAACGACATGTGGAAATATAACGACCATAGTTTCCTTTTACACGCGGTACTAAGCTAATTATACTGAAATAGTTGTTGTGCAGAGTAAAAGTATCAAGAAACGGAATATAGCAATATTTTAAAAGCTGCATTGGCAGACAAAAAAAGAGACAAAAATGCGAAAAACGACAAGAGGTCTAAATTTAGTAACCAGCCTGAGGACAGAGAAAGTTCTGCATATTTTCATGCTTGGCTTAGGCTGCTTCGCCAGCTGCCATTTGTGTTCAGGCATACACAGTGTGTGTTTGTGAGTGTCACCCATGTCTGGGGGTGGGTATGCACGTGTGTGTATGTGGGGGCTCGCGTGCTTGTGTAGGCGCCTGTGTGTGTGTGTGTGTGTGTGTGTGTGTGTGTGTGTGTGTGTGTGTTTATGTGTGGGTAGGACGGTGAGGAAAGGAAATATTCCAGGGAGAGTCCTTGAGGCATCTCAGTGACTAAGCCTCTCCCTCCCCCATCATGTGCAAAACCCCGGGCTAACGCTGGGACAGAGGATCGGCTGCAAATGTCAGTCATACACACGCACGCACACACACGCGCGCTGGCACACGCACACTCACATACACACGTACAATACACACATACAAGATACATGCAGCCTCACCCCAAAACTGCAAAAAACGAAGTCACAATGATTTGACTATAAAGAATGCTGCAAAAATATGAAATACTTTGAAAATGGAAATATTCCACATTCAACAGTGCAGTAAATGTAAAAAGACTACGCTACACTCTTTTAATCTATCTTCCAACAGCTGTATTTCTAAGCTAAATGGATTTTCAGACTGCCTTTTTTTCTCTGAAATGGCTTTAAGATTGGTTGCTGGGGCGACCAATTTAGCTTCTAAAGCTACAAAGAGAAGGATTAATTCAGACGAGATGTGTGTGTGAGTGTGTGTGGGTGAGAGAGACAGCGAGAGAGACACTCAGAGAGAGAAGGAGAGTGTATGCATGTGTGCACGTGCCCATGGCTCAGTGTGTGTGTGTGTGTGTGTGGAGGGCTGAGATACGGAGGGGCTTATAGCCGTGCAGCGCTGGCTGGGAGCAATAATCTCTGATAGTTGCCATGGCCACAGTAATTGGACGGTGTGCGCGGCTGAGATTTTGGAGGAAAGAGATTTTCTTCGGCGCAGGTTGTCTTTTCTGCCTTACTGAAAGCAGCCTTGACTGCCTGTGCCTGGATGGAGGGGGAAGCAAAGCGTTTGAGCCAATCCAGAGCCTTATTTCTAACAATAGTCAGGGAGGATTTGAGTGTCGGAAAAGATCAGAAACACTGTCAAACACTTATTATTTTAAAGGGGAGAGGAAGAGCGATGAATGAGACAAGTTGTTTAATAAATGTTACTGTATCTAAATGCTACTAAATGGTGCAGGAAATAAAGAGCAATACGTGTGTGGACAGACAGACAGAGACCATCATCACTTCAAACACTAAACAAGTTAGAGAATATAAATAATGAGAATACACACTCACACACACAAATGCATTTGAATACTTGGATATTCAGATACACTCCTCCACACACACACACACACACACACACACACACACACACACACGCACACACACACACATGGATGCATGCATAGTGACAGGTGCACAAACACATTAATCACTCTATGGCCCCAAAAAGATCTGCTGGGCTTACAGGGCCAGAGACTGAAGAGAGTGGTAATGACAGTCTCTGTGTGTGTGGGGGGCAAGTGTGTGTGTGTGTGTGTGTGTGTGTGTGCGTGCGTGGGTGTGTGTGTGTAAGAGTGGGAGAGTTAGGGAGAGAGAAAGTGGAAGATAAAGAAGATGTGTGTCTAAAAGAAAGAGTGAGAATGTGTGTGAGAGAGAAAGAGAGATTGTGTGTATGTTTGTGTGCGTGTGTGTGTGTGTGTGTGTGTGTGTGCAGGCGTGACAGGGTGCGGAGGAGAGTCAAGGAGGTTGCAGGGGTTTTTGTCTTTGTGTGGCTCTGATACATCAGAAGTGGTCAGACTCAGAGCCGTTATATAAACTGGGACTCTCTTCCCCCTGCCCTGTCACTCCTTTATGTCACACAGATCTGGAGCTTTTCCTTTTTTTTTTTAACCAGTCCTGCATTCAGAGATGGAAATGAACATTTTATCCTAATGTATAATGATACGAGCAGAGCGAGAGAGAGAGAGAGAGAGAGAGAGAGAGAGAGAGAGAGAGAGAGAGAGAAGAGAGAGAGTTGTAACAAGCTTCTATTGTGCAATTATAAAAGTGTGATTACAATGTGTCCATATTGACCCTTTTGCACAATTATCCACAAAGCAAACACACTAGAACAAATAAATACAATTAATAATAGTGCTCCCATGTCATTCTTTCTGCAGGTAAATTGCCCTTTTTGCCTGTCCCAATATAACAGTTTACGCTTTCATTTCCTTTTTTTTTAACTGTATGGCACAACAAAAATAAAACAAAAATAATCTCCCTCCTCCTACTGGATGGACAGTTTTCCCTTACCATTACAAGTCCACAGCCCCTGAGAGAGAGAAAGAGAGAGAAAGAGAGAGAGAGAGAGAGAGAGACTTGCAGACGGTTCTAACAATGGTTAAATACATTTTTATAGAGACTCCACCACAAACCAAATGACACTAACATTCATATAATGACATCATATGATCAATTATTAGAATATGCTTCACATGATGTGACATTTAAAGCTACACTGTAAGTGACAAAGGATGATTTCAGTAATATGTGACATTTGCCAAGATAATTGCCACGTTATGATTCAATAACAACAACTTGGCAGTAAAAAAAAAGAATGAGGAAATGATTTCAGCACACTGCCATAAGACATAATCATAAGACTAACAATGTCAGACATTTTTTCCCTCAGTACTCGATTCCTGCATTCTACAATATGAGCTTCTTGTCACTGGGAAATTCCAGTGTTTTCCTGCCTCCGCAAAATGGCGTTTGCAAGGAAGGTGGTGACAAGTGGCTGAAAGGTTGCTGGTTTGAATCCCTGGACCGCCTGGTAAAATCTGGGCAAGGAATTTGACTGACTAATGCTCTCCCGTCGTGCTACAACTACTGTTGACGTGCCCTCGAGCAAGGCACATAACCCCCAGTTACTCCGGTGGAGCTGAAAAAGAGCTTGCATCCTGAGCACAAACCTTTCCCTTCTCTAGTACATTTTAAAACATTACAATTCACAAAATAAAATAACTTAAAAAAACGAAATGATTTAATCTGTGTTTTATTATTCCATAATCCTGATATATATAGAATTATAAATATATTTTCCTATACTAGACGTTATATTTTCTCCTCCACTCCATCCCATCCTTGTCAGTGGGAACTAACAGTCTGTTTGTGCCTCCACAAAATGGAGGCGGCTTGGCATCATGCATGGCAGTCCCAGAGTGCTTGTAGCCTATTAGTGCCCCCGCGCCTCATCACCACTGCCTGCATGACAAGCACAACAAGCAGAGAGCTCCCTGCATTGTGCACGGACAGCGGCACAATGTCACGTCTTGCCTTCTGGGAGGAAAGTGTGCATGTGGATGTGTGTGTGTGTGTGTGTGTGTGTGTGTGAGAGAGAGAGAGAGAGAGAGAGAGAGAGAAGATAAAGTATATGGGGGTGTATTTATATGAGTTTGGGACCATGTGTGCGTGTGTCACTGTGTGTGTGTCTTACCAGTGTGTATGCAACCATGCATGTGTGTGTGTGTGTGTGTGTTTGAGAGAGAGAGTGAGCTGACCCAGATCTGCTTATTAGCATCAGGAGGAGGGGGACGGCAGTCACTTAGAGCTTTGTGCCTGAGCAGTGAACTGTGCTCGTGATTCAGTGACACACCATCAAGCCACATACAGTAGCCCCCTTCCTGCCTTCACCCTCTTCCTCCTGCTCCCAAATATCTGTACTATCCAGGAAATAAACAACACTATCCACAACGTCTTATTCTATTGCTTATCTCAGGTTATTCTGGAGAACAGCAGCCTGAAAGGTAAAATATTGCAAATATTATAGATCCATAAATGAAGTCATGAATAAATACAATCAATCATTGGATCATAATAGAAGAAATGTGTCCAAGTGTATAAGACAGGAATTTGTCATATTTGCTCTCTAAATTTCCACAACAAGGAATGGATGATTGATCCAAAGAATAATAATAATCTTTTTTTTCATCTTTAAAAAACAAACAAATCCATTTTGTAGCCACGACACATTGTATATATATTCATTTTGACACAACAAAGTACAATGCCTTTTTTCTATTAATACAGTGCACAGGAATGTCAAGTGCCTCTCTCACTTCATGGTCCAATCCTGAATGACTGAATGAATGAACAGACAAATGAATGAATGAATGAACAGACAAATGAATGAATGAATCAATAGATTGTTGTATCATGACAATTACAGTAGTGACCATGAAAGCTTGAAAGTTTGCTGCACTGCAGATACAGGAACAGACAGGGGGTCATCCATCCATCCATCCATCCATCCTTGCCTTTTCATATTCCCCCTTTTACTGAAATGGTGAGAAAAAAAATGCAGACTCCATCATACACAGACAACATTATGAAGCAATGTAATTGGGCAACTATTGTAACCAGCAGTATTTGATTCATGGTGTGTTTGTTCATTACAGCCCACTGCTTTTTCACGTTGATACTGTCCCATTTGTCAATCCCCTTCACTTTTGGAAGTAATTAACTGGGTTCAATTCACTTTCAATTCAAGCAATCCAGGATGTGTTTTTTGTTTTTCACATGTTGAATATTTCTTGCACTTTATTTTTTAACTCTCTCCAACACGAACAATTAAGTTACACTGATCAAATTGATTGAATTGAAAATGAGTGGGACCTGTTCTTGATGGGCATGGGGCGGTCTTTGGTGCTGGTTGAAAGAGGTGGTGAGGTGAAGGTGTCCCATATTAGCAGCTGAGGCCAGTGCTTCACCCAGTCAGCTGAGAATAACATGATGCCAGAAATCAGAAATATCTCAACGCAGCTCAGACTGAGCCTGGGGTTAGTTGTCAAAAGTCCACTACCAAGAACTCTTTTGTTTGATTTATTAAAACCGAATCCATTTACATATTTCTCCAAATAAGATTACATAATTTTACAAATAAGTTAATTAATAATTAAAATATTTTTCAAAGTTAAAGCACTAGCAGTAGGGACAATAATGCTTAGGACTATTAATTTAGTCAACAACCGGTATTCACCCTATGTATTAGGAGCATACATGTGTTCATATTTGAATGAAATATATGAGAAAAACTTGTGGTGAGAACAACATATTCAGATGTATCCTAATCTTCTATATATCATATATCATAAACAGGTACTGTTTATATTTTTTGGATTGTAGAAAAAAACAAACTTAGGCAGCAACTCAAAATCAAAATGTATCTTGAGAGAGAGCGAGGGAGAGAGAGAGAGAGAGAGAGAAAACTCCGACGCCCTCTGGTGGTAAAAGATAGAAAATCATTTACAACTACTGCCGAAGTCCCATGCAGTAGTATTGCAGTTGAAGATCAGCAAAACATATATTCCAGATCTACATTTAGCCTTGGCAGATGGTGTATGCAAATTGTTAAAAAAAAATACATCTATGTAAATCAGACCACTGGCAGATGGTTTCATTTCTAGTAATCGTAGTTACTTCATCGGCTACCACTCCAAATGTATTCTCTAGCTATGAGATTAAAAGTCCCATAAAATATTTATGGGAGTAAATTTAGAAATAACTGTTATTTATTATTTTTGCAAAATGTCAGGTGGGGCTCCTCTCTTGCCCCCGTTTTCTCCACCCGGAACTGAAAGTGGGCGACACTTAGCCTCCAGTCGGTTGTATTTTGCAGTAACGCACATTCAAAATGACTTCCAAAGCAGAATCGGTTTGTCAAATTTTCACTTTTCAGGACTGTAAAACATCTCCCGACCCGATTTATGAGATAGCTGCTCAGTGTTTGAGCCCCTCGCCGGTCCCGATAGTAATAGATAACGGATCTTTCCAAACTCGGGCCGGTTGGGCGGGGAATACGGCGGAGTTTGAGGCACCGAAGCTGTTGTTCAAGTCGGTGGCGGCCCGGAGCAGAGGAGCCGCGCGCAGCGAGACGCAGATCGGTAATGACATCTCCAACCTGGAGCCTCTACGGTGGCTGCTGAAGAGTCAGTTCGACAGAAATGTGGTGGTCAACTTCGAGATCCAGGAGCTTATCTTCGATTATGTGTTTACCCACCTGGGGGTCGCATCAGAGGTGAGTGCCTTTAGGTCAGTTGGTCCCAAAGTAGGGTCCCGCATGGAAATGGATCAGGGTGCATGCAGGTCCTGAAAAAACAATGAAATGTCTTAACAGGTCTGGAATACCGTTAAATAAAGCATTTCAAGTTATATTCGGTTTTTAAAATGTTGCAGTTTCTGTTTTTAAGATCGGAAATCAGCCCAGTCATGAAGACCTGTTCCTGATAGGTAGACAGTTGTTTTATCTCGCTTGCAAAATTGGTCATGCACTCTATTGTAATTGGTATTAAAAAGATCTAAAGAAAATCGGAAGTTTAACTTGATGAATCTCGCAGACAACCAATGCGTAAGGCGATAGTGGCTAACTAACCAAAACATCTAACTAAATTTTCTATTTGCCATTTATATGCCGGGGTAAATGAACTCGATTAAATTAGTTTGCATTGCATTTCAAATCCGGATCAAATCCGCATCATCTTACTTATAGGTTAACGAAGGCTACCAGTAAATGCAGGGAGGAGGGCAGTGCAGCTCAAACTCATGGTTTACAGTGGCATGAGGGAAATAATTTGTATGTAATGTATTACTTGCTAACAGAGCCACATCAATGTTTTAGACAGAGTATGCTGATAGTATGACTTTAACGTTAGCTAAAGTTATGCCATTAACTTAGCTCACAAGATGTGAAGCTCCCAAAAAAAATATGCTCCTCATTGGTCGCAGTTTTGCTTTTGGCCGTTTTACTATACCCGCTATCACCCACCCAAAGTACGGGCAGTTAAGTTGATGTCCCTCGAAATATTATCAAATGAGAATCTGTGGTCTAATGCGTGTCTGTTTGGTCGTCCTTCAAATTAAAAGGTTTGCCTTAGCCTGACCATGCCCTTAAATAGGAAGTAGCAGAATAGGGAGTACAATTAGTAGCAGATGGTAAACCCACCAAAACTCAATTTACCCACCTTTTTATTGGCAGAATAGAGTGCACCTAGTCTTTATTACCTAGATTTATACTATACATCATAGTAAATAGTGTCAAACTGATTTATTTAAGGAAAAAACTGAAGAATTGTGCCCTCCTGAAAATACAATACATTTTTGTTTCATATAAGTGGTACCCGTTATTTGATTTACCACTACTACTGGCAAAGCCTGTCTATGCTTCGTATTCTGCATGAATCAGTGATGATCATCAGTCAGTGTTTCAGTCTCTATGTATGTGCACCCTACTGACTCCCTCTGTCTCCAGGGAAGCGTGGAACACCCCATCGTCCTGTCGGAGGCTCCCTGCAACCCGTTGCACTGTCGGCAGATGATGTCAGAGTTGCTGTTTGAGTGCTACCGCGTCCCGCACGTCTCCTACGGTGTAGACGGCCTGTATAGTTTCTACTGCAATAACGCTCAAAGGAACGTCCAGCCGATGCAGACTGGCATCGTTCTTTCTTCAGGATACCACTGCTCTCACATCCTGCCTGTTATCAACGGCAGGTGAGGCACTTGTTGCAGATACAAAAGCTTGTGTGTGTTTTGTTTCTCTCTTTCTCTCTCTCTCTCTTCAGTACAAACACCATGTGTGCTTTGCTCTGTAGATTCTAGTTTTCTTCACTGCGTGTGTGTGTGTGTGTGTTTGAATTCCCAGGTTGGATGCGGTGAACTGTAAGCGCGTGAACGTGGGGGGCAGCCAGGCGGCGTCCTACCTGCAGCGACTCCTCCAGCTCAAATACCCAGGTCACCTCGCCGCCATCACACTCAGCCGCATGGAGGAACTGCTACACGAACACAGCTACACTGCTACGGATTACCATGAAGGTGCAATACCTCTACATAGACATATTCATAATACACACATACACAAACACATACATTCCCAGGCACACTTCACAGCTGCACTAGGCAACTTCGCACTTTGGCGCCCCCAAGTGGCAGTTTGAAAAAGTTTGAAGAAATCATGTAGCACTGCTCACACCTACATTTCTTAAATGTCTAAATTTCTTAGTGGCTGGTTGAGGTGGTGGGGAAAAAAACGTTTTGCATCAGGTTCAGCCGTTTGGTATTTGTACTCAGGTGTAAAAAAATATATCATAAAAATAAAAATATTGCCTAGTGTAACTTTAATAAAGATGCACATTCAGTTTGCGTAAGAAACACACACACAAAAAAGCCACACCATGGAGACTACGATGAATATGCATATATCTTTCCATCCTCCCATCTTCCCTTCCTTCCTTCCTTCCTTCCTTCCTTCCTTCCTTCCTTACATACATTACTCTTCTCTCCATGATGTGCTATTTCCCACAGAGCTGGAGAAGTGGCGCAGCCCAGAGTTTTATGAGCGGGAGGTGCACCGCATGCAGCTCCCCTTCTCGGCCAAGGTGCTGGGCGGCGGTGTGAGCGTGGAGGAGAGGCATGAGAGACGAGCACAGCAGCTTCGACGCCTGCAGGAGATCAATGCTCGCCGCCGGGGGGAGAAACTGCAGCAGGATCAAGAGAGGCTGGATAAACTACTGGCAGTACAGGCAAGACACTTTCTATTGTATTGTTTATTGTTTACTCGGATAGTCATCAGTTATTACAAACGCTCATATACAGTAAATGATGCACAAGACATTTACGTGAAAGATGCTCAGAGTCATACCCATGACCATAAACTGAAAAGCCACTGCCTGTCTGTGTGCATTTGGCTTTCTGTCACTGTTTTATTTTGTTTTGTTTAATCTGTATTTAATCTGGTAGTGCCAGCAGCATCATGACAAACAAAAATGTGAATGACCCACAACAATCTACATGTCCGTGTGTCTCCGTCTGTCTGGTTTTGAGTACAGGAGCTGCTGGAGGACGGCCTGTTGGACCAGTTCCATAGGAACCTGGTGGAGCTTAACATGGACTCAGCTGAGGAGCTTCAGTCCTACATCAACAAACTCCACCTGGCTGTGGAGCAGGGCAGACAGAAACTACTGCACAGTGACGGACCGGAGGGAAAGACTGAGGTGGGTGTTACAAAACCACATCAGGGCAAAATATCACGAGGAATACTTGATTCATTTGATCATATCATGTATTATTTTAATCAAGATAAATATGTGGCTCTATTAACTTTTGAGGCTCTTTAAGTGTAAAACAAATCAATGGCACCTCAAGTAGTTCATAGCAGTAAAATAGCAGTGGTTATGCTAGCAAACTCACATTTTCTGCGACAGTAAATGCACCGCGGTTGACATGTAGCCTGAGGCTGTTCTGTCACGCTGTACCAGGTGTCTGAGTTGGAACAGCCGATGGATGAGGGAGACGGGGTGGCGCTGATGGATCCTGACTTCCCCGAGGACACTCTGCCAGAAAAACCCGCTAATGTGGTTCAGGTAATGGCACAGGCAAAAAATACATAGTAATAGATTCTGCAATTCCCAGGTCAGATATTTATATCCCCATTAAGGCTGTGTAGGAAGGGATCTGGCAGTTGACTGTAATATGGGACAGAATATATGTGAAGATAAACCAAAATGTAGGTTTGCAGTTAGAGTTTGTAAGTATAAATAAAGATAGATAGATTTTTTTTTTTTACCCAAATGTTTGTCTCTCTGAACTTGCATCCAACCCGACATAGAATAAGTTTTAGACTGTTTGCAGCCGGTGTTCAACATGGCAGAGTACCACCAGCTGTTTGTGGGGACGGAGCGTCTGAGGTGTCCAGAGATCCTGTTCCAGCCCTCGCTCACTGGAGAGGACCAGATGGGACTGATGGAGACACTGCAGTATGTCCTGGCGAGGTAATGCAATCTAACAAGCTCATCCCACACACATCCATGTGCACACACACTCCTCTTCTCATATTAGTTGAACTTTTTTTCAGTTATTTCCCCGTTAGAAAGTGGCGTGTTAAGCGTTACCAGTACGACGTTTTAATTTTTTCCATGCTTCTTCCGTACCGTCTTCAGGTACACCCCAGAGCAGCAGGAGGCGCTGGTGAGCAACATGTTCCTGACAGGAGGGAACATGCAGTATCCAGGGATGAAGCAGAGGGTGGAGAGAGAACTGCTGACCATGAGGCCCTTCCAGTCGCACTTCCAGGTACAGCTTGTAACTTTGTATGTGTATATACAGTATAAGCCCTGAAAATTCCTCATGACTGAAATACAAATCCATGTTCCTCTGAAAAACATCCCGCTGTACTTACACTGGATGCACACATTTCAATATATAATTTCTTTATTTGTGAAAAATGGTTCGTTTTCTAGGTGATGACCATATAACAATTACTTTTCAGTCATAATCCAGATAATCAAGTTGTAACCTAATGGCAAATACAGTCACTGTCACTCACTTTGTTCCATTCCCTCCCAGGTGACCATGGCATCGCGGCCATCCTTGGATGCCTGGTACGGGGCCAGAGACTGGGCCTTGGAGCATCTTCCTGGAGGAGGAGGAGGCGGAGGAGCGGGGGCTGGAGGGCTGGATCAGCAGACAGGAGTACGAAGAGAAAGGGGGAGAGTACTTGAGTGAGCACTGCGCCTCCAATGTCTTCGTTCCTATGAAAATCATTAAACCTGCCCCATCTCGCCCTACCGAACCCACCGTCGCCACATTGACATCGATGGGGGCTTCTCCCGCCGCCACCAGCGTGACCTGCGTTACGACTTCTTCTGTTGCAGCTGATGTTCCTGTGGTGATGTCCTAAACGGAGGTCTCATAGAATTGGTGTCTTAAATATTTCATTGTACCAACCAAACTACCATTACAAGAGCAGTGATTTTGAATAGGAGTGCTCCTCCCGTGCATTCTAGCTCTGCAGGGACCGGTCATGCCTTGAGATTGTCTGTCCTGGGTCTCCTGTGACTTGTGTAACTTCCTGTCCAAGCAAGAAATGGTTTGAAATTCCAGTTTTGCTTTCTAATTATCAATATCGGCAAATTAAGTGAAATTACTGAAAACGACCAGACCGCCAGAGACCACTCATATTGAATGGTCGTTATTTTAATGGTCTGAAAGGTACAGCGGGGGCATTTTATACATTTATTATGTAAATAGTATTTGTTCTATGTTTTCTTAAAATATATTTTTGATTTTTGAGAAATGCTTAAAACATTTGGAATAAAAGAATGTTTGGATGCTGTCTGGTATCTCAGTAAATTATACAAATTAATTGATATCACTTATTACAATTACAATACATACAGTATAACAGTTGTTTGAGAGTGGTTATGTCAGGGCCGTCTCACTGAGGTGTTAAAACATTTTGTATGTCTCTTCTTGGGTCATTCTCCCTCATCTTTATTTTCTTTCACTAGTGTTCACTGTCAAATAAAACAAATGCTAGAAATAAAATACATAATACATAAATCATTACACTATTAAAGATATTTAAGATTATTTAAAAAGGTTAGGTACAATTAGTTCTTGCAGTACAGTGTCACGCCACTTGATGGCGCATGTCTACAACATAAAATCAGATCCTTCTCCTCTCAGCAGCTTCCAATACAGTGCCCCCTCTAGGCAGTCTGAGGTATTGCTTTTTGTTATCAGTGTACATAAAATAGCAAATACTCACAATTTTAGACTGACAGATTATATGACAGATTATATTAAATTTGATGATATGACCAGTTATAATAGATGAACTCAAGGCCAGTGGTTTTTAAAACTTTCAACATAATTTTCCATACACACTAGGTATTGATATTGCTTCTAGACAGCTTAACAAACCCTCAGTACTAATAAGCCTTATTTTTGACAAGAACATGAGAAGGCTTTGGCGGGGGGGGGGGGGTTAATCTTAAATCTCATGACTCACCTGTGGGTCCTGACCAATTCTGAAAAACACAGCTGTAGGCTAAAGGTCTGTGGTGTCCACTTAGTGCTGCACTGTTCCTTGTTAGACCACATTATTAACCCAGCAGACCTCTGAGGCATAATAATATTAGCTGGTGTTAAACTGTGCTCAATGTTCAAACCCTCAGCCAGCTTGTTCTGCTTCACATTAAGCGGCAGTGTGAGCTAGTCGGTACTTCTGTGACCAGTGGGTGACTTGCTTAAATTTAACAAGGGGGGGTTTGAAGAAAGCCAAGGCAATCTTTTATTTAAACACGCCTGCATTGTATTAGACCCTATTCGGTCTCATAGTGGGAATATGGCTGTAGTTGGCCAGTGTCCAATTAAGTGGACTTAACTGTGCGGTACAGCCTTGCGGGGCAGCGGGAACACCAGGCAAGGCTAAGCTGATATCCATAGTCAGAAGCTTGGGACAGGCAACAAGGACAACAACAAAGAGTGAACACTTTCATCATAGGAGCCAGACTTGGGGCTACAACAGATGCTCAGGAAGGATTTTCAATGCTCCGGATCATCTCATGTTATTCTTAATGAGTAAAATATGTCCCACGTTCTGATTGGTTGTGTTGACACTGTCCATTTCTTCTTTTTTCCCTGTATGGAGAGGTCTCAAAGGCGGCAGAGCTCAAAATAACTCGCTGTTGATGTCCCCCACTTGCCACCCCCCCCCCCCGTTGTACAAAAACTCACCTTTTCAGGAATTTTGAAAAGCAGCATTTTTCCAGATTGACAGCCGTGTATTTTTGAAGTGATACAGTGAGATTCTGATTTGTTGTTATGGGCCGGTGGATTATGAAATATACCCGGCACATGAAGAATCTTTAAAACCTTCAATTCAATATGAAAATGACTCACACTGACCAGCAGCAGATCTTAGTATGATACGCTGTGGCGCTGAGTAGTGTTGGCCACCAGCCAATAATAGGGGGAATTAGCTCTCAGTTACAGGCTCTCAGATGGACAGGAACAGCATCAACACTAAGCTGAATGAGCTCAACGGGCTCTATGTTCCCTGCTGGTTCTGGTGTCAGTTTGGAAGGTGGCATGTTGGTTGCTGTCAACCTCTTTTTTCCATCATTTCTTCACTTCTTTTTTTTATAATCAATCACTGTGTTTTGTTTATCTCCTCCATGTAAATGACAAAGTGGTAGAAGAAGAACAATGCTTCGTGATTCCATTTAGAGCAGCTGTGAAGGGCTGACACTGGATGTTCCCCTGTTGTTATTATTATTATTATTATTATTATTATTATTACTAGTCCAATCAGTAGTCTAGCCAGTGACAGGCTCTTGAATGAGGCACTTGACAGCCCCTGCCCCCTCCGCACCCCACACCCCCACCCACCAACGCAATGTGGTTGTTAGTTCCAAATCTTTGAGGTCTGTTGTAATAATGCTGGATTTTGGAGGACACACACACACACACACCACACACACACACACACACACACACACACACACACACACACGCACACACACACCTTCTCTGTCTCTCTCTCTCCACACAAATGGGCCCTGTTCAGATTTGTCCAAATCTTTGTGGTCTGTCGTAATAATGCTGGACTCTGGAGGACACACACACAGACACACACACACACACACACACACACACACACACACACACACACGCACTCTGTCTCTCGACACAGTGGGCCCTGTTCAGGCGAGGTAGGAGGTGATTTGAGACTTACAAGACAGTTCCAGGAGCTCATTTGCAAAGGATCTGACTGCCGCACACACTGCTATGACAGGTTGGAGAACTATGGCCCGTCTCACACAGGGATTCATTACTGTCTGCAGACACCCAGTCTGGGGGTGATGAAGTCTGCATAATAAATCGCTGCTGTCACCGAAAAACCTTGTAGCTCCTGCTTTGGTAATTTTCATGTTTTCACTTGAATTGAAGCCTTACAAGCTCCATTATAGATTGAGCAGATTAAAATGTTAAACATGTTCAACATTTTAAACCACGGTGAACTAGAATTTTAAAACATATAGGCATAGGCATAAATCTGAAAAGAAGAAGATACAAGGTTTCATCCGACCGCAGTGAACTAGTGTTCTGTAAAAGATGACCATCATCGGGCACTAATGGTGCTGTTTTACTGCCTGAGATCTATCAGGCAATGAGGCAATGAATTGTGCACATGGACAACAGGATCACAGATGTTTTAACCTGTGGCAGCTCCATGAAACAGGATGTGAAGGTTTTATTTGAAAAGCAAAGCATTGTGTGTGTGTGTGTATGTGTGTGGTGTGTGTGTGTGTTTGGTATTACCATATGTATACATATATTAATGAAAAGGGCAAAATAATTCAGGACAAGATTTCATGTTATGGTCCCTTTTAGTAAGTCATACATAATAATTTTACAGCCTGATGCGCTCTTGTGGTCCCTATGGGCCCCCTGCTGGTCCCCTGCTCATGGCCCTGACTGTGAAAACAAACACAACTAGCTGCTTATTGAGGAACTCAACCCACTGAACATCAAAAATACTCTATAATCTGAGTTTTATTGGTGATCATGTGAAGGTGACTCCCTTATTCTGCAGTCCAGGCTTTTTCATTAAGTCTCACCCTGTAAAGGTGAAGCAAGGAAATGTTGGCTTGTGTGTGGTTGCCAGGTTATACTTTTTGATGAGTTTGACCATGTTGTTGAACTCAAGTACTGGCTGCAAATATGAAAATGAACAATACTCAAAACATTTTAAGTATCAGCTGTATAACACTGGAAGATAAACGGTGCTGTTGTCTGCAAACAATTAAAAACAATGATTGTGTCAGTGTATGGCTCTGGCTGTAACAATCTGTTCCTGGTGCAAAGCAGGCTCTTCACGGTGCTGATTGGCCTTTTGATGAGCCATCAAAGGTACAAGCGTGGTGACTGTGGTATATAATTGTGTTTTCTGAGTATCATTCAGCTTTGGTTGCAAAGAACGCCAGCAAGGGAGTACGTCATTAGCTGCAGGAAAAAAGAGGCAATGTTCTTTTGTTGTTTGCTGTAATTTCCCTCAGTGCTTTTTGAAGAGGAGCCACACTGGAAACATCATGGAACAACAACAAAAAGACTTCTGTGCAACATCTTTTGCTTCAAAATGGTCCCTGAAATGAACCTTTGTTCTTTAAAGTAGCTGAACGACAGTTTATTCATTTTACCATTATCCTATTTAGGAAGCATAAATATCCCCCAACTCCCAGAGACAAACACATGTCAGTCCCTCTAATGGCCTTTTAAGAGGACACAATGTTTATATGCGTTTCCATTTCCTCCAGTCGTCTCCCAAAGGGGCTGAAGCTCTTTAGAGTGAAAGAAACGAGAGAAATGGGCCTCTGAGCTTCTGCGGGGGGCTGGCACAAACTTGTGTGATTGAACACAGCGATATAAGGCTAAAATCTCCCTGGCACAAGAAAGAAAGAGTGTCATATTTGAAATGTGACAGACAAATGTACCCGTTTCAGTGCCCGGCGCAGTAATCAACCCAAGGGAGCAGAAGAAGGCGTAAGGGTCAGATGTAAATTCCCTCCTCCCATCCTCCTCTCCCTCCCTCCCTCCTCCCTCCTCCCATCCTCCTCTCCCTCCCTCCCTCCTGCAGAGAAAGCAACAGGTCTAAATCCTTATAGCTGTTCTCAAGGTTTTGGGTGTTGACGAAACGTGTCTGGAAATCTGTTGTTCAAAAGTGAATCATTTAATTTCATGTATTGTTTCTAAAGTGGTTTAAATTCGAGCTATGATATTTCGGACAGCAGTAGATCATGCTAAGAGGCACCCTGGCGTAAGTAATGAACATTCCTTATGATTGTTTTACTTGACAAAGTGGCAATAACTTGTTTTTCCTTAATTGAAGATAGTTTTATATGTCGCTTAAGGTTGGATAGGAAATTAAAAGAGCAAGTTAAACTTACTTTGAGTCTAAATCTCGTAATTGTCAAGAATAAACTTTGACCAAAAGAGCTCTCCGTTCACTTTCCTGAATTCAGCTCTTAAAATAAATACCTTATATCACCGATTAGCTTTATTTTGGAAGGGCGCCCCTTTAGCAGGTTCAGCGTTTGGACAGTTCCAGTGTGCTACATAGTCAGTTGAAAAATACTTTAATAATAATACTATAATATTCCTATAGGGACTTTAGTGTGTCTGTATTCTGTAGTGAGTTTATAGTAACCTCGGTTTATGGTATTTCTATATCCTATGATATCTCTATAATATTCCTATTGGGACTTAAAGGCGCTGTGATACTTGTATCGCTGTGATACATATCCTTCTCAGATGTATTATAGGATTGCTATAGTTTTTACGTGAGGAAACCTTGGTCGCGAGGACAATGAATTTAATATCAATATTAAAATGCCACATTTAATTAATGAACAAACTTGATGAGCCTTCATGTAGAGTATTGCTCCGAGTATTGTAGAGTATTGGTCAATGAATTGGCCAACGTCGGCGAGGTGGTCTAATCTTAAAACAGTCAAACCAACTTGCCCGAGGCCGAGGCTTTAAAAACAGACCCAAGACCTGCACAACCCCCATAATCTAAAGAGACAAATCTAGGCATTCAAGAAACAAGTGTTCAGATTGAAATATAAACTTTTGCGAGTTGGCACGACAGGCGAAGGGATTATTTCTGCGTTTTGACTGGGAACTGAGTGACAGAGTTTCCCCTCGCCTCGCAGGAGAGAGAGAGAGAGAGAGAGAGAGAGAGAGAGAGAGAGAGAGAGGATCCCTATGAGACTCTACCAGCTCCCTTGATCTGCTATCAGCCTGGCAGTCAGACAGACAGGGAGACAGGCAGAGAGGCTGATAGAGAGTCAGTCAGACAGACAGGTAGAGAGACAGACAGGCAGATATAGTCAGTCAGACAGCTAGAGAGAGAGAATAGATGGTCTTCCTGTAGTGTTGTTATATATCTTCAACCCTAATTTCATCTGACAGAACAGTGTCTTCTGCTAACTGACCTTTACAAAGTCTATTACAAATCAATGGTTTATTCTCTCTCTCTTTCACACACACACACACACACACACACACACACGAGCGCACGCACCTACACATACACACACGCACACGCACACTGTTTCTCAGCATAATGACCACACTAGCTTCTCTGTCAATGTTTTTTCTGCATGTTTTAATTGCTTTTAGTGACGTCATTGTTGTTGATGTTCTCTTATAATATAACATTATTATTATTATTATTATTATTATTAATAATAAAGGTTGAATAAAGACGCACACACCCTGGTGCACACAGCTACACACACATAAACACAACATGTGTGTCAGCAGGTTCACTGGGATGAAGAGGACGTAGCAAAACCAGGGCAGTGGAGGCTAATCCCTGCAGAGCGCTATGGGCCAGCTGCTCAGATCGTACTGGTAGCTACTGTTACTGTAATCTATAGCCAGGGAGTTGAGCCTTGGGCATTAATTATTAGATTAAACATGTTTCATAACAGACCTGGGACAAATAATAGTTTCAAATAACTCCTAGCTACTTGCTGTGCAAGATGGGTGGGGTCTGCTATTAGGCAACTTACATGAAACCTCGCTAAATTGAAATACTATTTGATCTCGGTCTGTTTAATAAGTTAGTTAAAGTGGTAATCTGCCAGATCTTTTTTTATTTATTTATTTTGGTGTCGTCTTTGTCTCTCAGCCTCACTGTGATGTTTCTACACTGCGCTTCCCAGAGATCACCTGTCAATCAAACAGTGTGTCCAGCACTGTGACGTCTTTCTCCTTGGATTTTCTGTTAATGGAGTTTGAGTTTCTGTAGGTGGCGCTCTTTTCTTTGTCTGTTCAGCCACGGTGGCTATCGCTGCTCATGCTAACTGCAACTCATGCTAAAAAGCAAATGTAAAAGCTTTTATGAACTGGATTTAGTTTTAATTGATTTTGGTAAGCCATATTGTTGCTATTTCACATGCCATTCAGAGTTGGGGTCTGCAACCAGGGTGTGTTTAAATGTCACACCCATGCAGACCTCTAATTCAGAGGCGTGTATGGTGTGGCCATTGTGTGTCAGAGCCGACTAGCTGAAACACTGAACTTGCCTGTGTTGAATTCAAGAATGTGCTTTTGCATTTGTTCACTCAGTGATGCAGTAGCTGTCATAATGTCAGACACATATAATATACGCACCCCCCCCCCCCCCCCCCCCCCCCGCTCTCTCTCTTCCTCTTTGTCTCTCTCTCTTATAGCTCATCCCCCAGTTCTTCTTCATCTGTTTGGGAATGGGCGGGGCAAGTCTGTATCTGATCCGGCTGGCCAGAGGACCTCACGTTACGTAAGGCTACACACTCTTCTTATCCCCCCCTCCCCCCGCCGAAGCCCCAAGTCACATAGAGCTGCTTACTGTTAAGATGTCCATGCTGCGGTGAGTCCAAAATGAGATACTCACTATTTAAAAAATATGACATCTGATTCAATAATATCCAACAGAGAGTTTTACTTTCATGCCAACAATAATGCCAACATGTATAGTTCGTTAGTGGCCATGTTGAGCCCTTCACTGACATCATCCATCGTTTTTTCCCAAATGGATATGTAGCATTGTAGCAAGGAATGGGCAATTTTTTTTAAATTAAGAGAGAGAGATGTGTTATGCCTATTAATTCTCTTTCCACATTATTTGATGACAATCAGGCTGCAATTAAAGGACAGATGCACAATGGAGGACCTCAGTGATAACTACTGCTAGGCATCTCATTATTAACATTTGGACTATATAAAAACGATGTGGCTCCATCATTAACAAAGTCCAAGAAAACAAGGAAATGATGGATTTTAGACTAATTAAACTCAGCCTTCTGCTCGCCCTAATAGGCTATGTATCATCTCATTCTGAAATGAAAAATGTAACAAGGTGTGTCCTGGGCAGAATAAGTGTTTTTTCACTCTATCTCTACGGTTAACAAGAGGGATACTTTTCATAATTGGTACTAACTACAGGGATGCCATTACCCTTCATCTCCCCCATCAGATCAGCTCTTGATTAAATTTCCTCTCCCCCCTGCCGCGATCCAAACTGTTGACTTGCAGTAATGATATACTAATAACGGTTGTCGCAGTTGACTGCTTTTAACAAGAAAAGCTACTCACAGGATGGCGTATTTTTTTGCTTCCTTTGCAAGAACATGTACTTCATTAATTGTTTACAACAGCGACATCTTTTCATTTATTTATCTGGCATTTTGCCATTTTGCCAGTAGAAGAGAAGGAATGACATACAACAAAGGGTCCAGGCTGGGTTTGAACCCAGGACGTCATGGTGACTCGGTCTGCGCTTTTGCCAACTGAGCCACCAGGACGCCCAGCGCTGTCATGCTTGCCCAAAATGTTAGACAGGGCGTCCTGGTGGCGGCACAGTGGGGTTACGGTGCAAACTATGTACTGGTGACAGAGTGGGTTTGAAACTGACTCTCCATCTTGGTTGTCCTGTTTGCTTCCTTCTCTTCTCCCTGTCCTTCCCTGTCTCTTTTCGCTGTCTATCATCTAACAAAGAGGGGATGCAATAAACAACATCACTGGTCCTTTGTGACTAGTGGTGGACTTGGGTGGCACAACTGTGACTGTTTGGATACTAGGGCTAGGACTAACGCAAATCCCGCTTATCCCGTCTGTGTGTTTCTGTGTTTAGCTGGAACAAGACTAACAACCCCTGAGCCCTGGAACGAACTAGACCCCACCTACCAGTACAAGGTACTGTAAGACATCCACACCACACACATGCAGTACGTACAGCTTTAATAAGCGACAAACAATATTCACCTTCCAGGGTATCAATATTGGCTTTACAGGAAAATGCAAGACAACCTATCTGCAATTTCTAACCTCAATTTGATCTGAACTGTACTTGCACAAGATTTATTGGACTGGTTTATTATCATTGCTTGATTGACTTACTATTGTTATCATTTCCTTTGAAACATTCTATCATGTTTAAACTTTTTTTTCACAAAAAAGTAGTATTAGTATTTAGTTTTTTTAGTACTTTGTTATGTTAATACTTTGTATTTTGTCTATCTATCTCTCTATCTATCTATCTATCTATCTATCTATCTATCTATCTATCTATCTATCTATCATCTATCTATCTATCTATCTATCTATCTCTCTATCTCTCTATCTATCTATCTATCTATCTATCTATCTATCTATCTATCTAATGTTTTCCCATATTTCTCTGTCATCCCCAGTTTGTGGCCATCACCACAGATTACAAAAACTTGAAGAAGGAGGGACCAGACTTCTGAAAGTGCTACTGCCACCTCTCACAAACCACAGTGGAATTATCAATAAGTCCTGGCCTAGGGTCAGATTTACCCCCCACCCGCACCCCCTCCTTACGTTACTTATGGGGGAGGCCACTTGAATGAGATGTGAATGTATGTAATTTTGCTGATTTTAATTTTCTATTTCTTTTTGGTTGTTGTTCTGTTGCTCCTGCCTTAAGAGGTATTATTTACTTATTACATGGGGTGGCGTCTACACTGTCTACCACGCCTGTCATGGCACGATATATTCATCTATGAACGGAGAAGTTAGTAACATGGTTTGATGACATTTTATTTGATGTTTTTTTAAGGTTTTGCCTCAAAAAGTGGCAAAAAGATACTGGCCTTTGGGAAATTATTTTTCTGCAGTCAAAAAGCTTCTTGTGCTTCTTGTGTGAACTATACTGACTTTTGAAAACTGTCACACTGTATGGCATTGATGGTCTTCATAAGTTGCACATAATTGTAAGTTTAGCAGTCACTAAATTCAACAATGATTGTGTAAGTTATGAAAAAGGCAGAGATGTATAAACCGAGACTCTTTCACAATAAAGTTTTTGCTTGATGCACTGATGAGAGTGGTTTCTACCAATCTATTCCTCAAGACACACACACACACACACACACACACACACACACACACACACACACACACACACACACAGGTGACTTCCCTGTAACACCTGTGTGGTTGTGTGTGTCAGATACAGATCTTTTTCCACAGCCAGTGAAACAATAGGTGATCATTAGGCCCTACTGTGGCTGCCTCCATCCATCTGTCACCAATACAGCTGTCACTTCTCAGCCTGAGTGGTGCTTCTAGGACCACATTTAGTAGAACTGTGTGTGGTTGTGTGTGTGTGTGTGTATACGTGTTTGTGTGCATATATGTGTGTGTGTGTGAAACAGCAGCCCTGTGTCTTTGATCAGCGAGGGCAGCCTCCGCCAGGATGCAAAACAGTCCCCTGTCACGACATTGACGTTTGACAGCACTGTGTACCACAGGGTACACACACACACACACACACGCACACACACACACACACACACACACACACACACACACATAGCATCAGTCCACATCCGGGCGCCACTGTCTCTCCATCATCCAGACACATGCATGGAGTATACATAAGATCAAATAAGTGGAGATGAAGGGGAGATGTAGGTGAAAAGGCAGGAAAAGGGTAAATCATTTTTTAAGCCTGGAGACTGTTGAGAGATGGATTGTAAAAAAGAGGGTGCAATGCTAGGAAAGTGGTAGTTTGTGGGGCCATTTCATTTGAGGGGATGAAGGGGACACCGAATCAAGACACACTTAGTGGGAAACACAAACTGGGCACCAGTGACAGCCGCTATCAAAACAGAAGAGACGGAGGCGGCTAGTGCATGATGCTGTAGGTGCTTTGGTTGAAACTGGTGCTAGGAACTGAAATTGCTCTGTATATATGATGTAAGTAGTTCATTGTGCCGGCTGGCTCTGCTTTTTGATATCGCCCTTATCTGCACAATCTACGTACGTGTACTTTAATGAACTTGTGAGGTGAAGTAACAGCTTATTTGGCCACCATCCCTCTTGTTAACAACCCTCCCACTGTTCACATCACATAGTCAAGTGTGTTTTTCACTGACATTTGACAGGAAGGCACAAACTGTGCACTGTGAACACCTGCTGGTCCGAACAGCAAAAAATATCCTGTCAGGCTGCTCATATACTTGACTATACACTGATCTTATGCCACATGCTTATTTTATTATGTTTTATTACACCTATATTACTTGTTTTACTTGTGTTATTACGTTCTTTTTATTTGTTATCTTTGTTTGTTTGTTTGTTTGTTTGTTTGTTTGTTTCTGAATTTGTTCAACCAACCAAATAATTTGTATTGTTTGTAGTTCTTTCCCTTGTACTCATGTAACCAAAAGGGAGCAGTACAGTGTGGGGACTTCATTTCTCCTCCGTGTGCATGTATCCTTTGTACTTCTCCTGTAATCATTGCCATTACTATTGTTGATATGTTAAAGCATTAAACCCATGGTTTTACAATGACCTCTCCAGTAGTTCAAGTAATTCATGAAGTATAAAAACAGTTAATTAGAGCTGCAACAAACAACAGCCAAGATATTTTGTAACCATAAACATAGGTTTTTATAAACGCAGCCATAAACAGGAAAGAAAGTCTCAACCCTGGACTATTGTATGCTAGAATGAACTGCATGACCCCCCCCCCCCCCCCCCCAAGCCTCCAGTTAGACACTAAACAATTATAAAACAATTATTAAATGAAAAAATGTCTTCATATATAACTACTCTATGCAACTCCGCCCTCCCACTCCTGACTGGGAGACACTGAACAGTGAATTATAAACATCTTCAAACTGCACAACCTGCCCAACTGCCCCACCTTGGCCCCTCACTGGGAGGCACTGAACATTTATGGACTGGAAAAACAAAACTTAGAAATGTTTTTGTATCAACTTCCTTTGAAAATGTTTGTTTAATCTGCATTTTCTGGTATAAATAAAAGTGAAAGTAAACAATCAAAATCTTCTTTGGGGAGGAATATATCTTTGGCTACTGCTGCGCCTCCTTGTAGTTCTTGCACATGAGATGGTCTTAGTTTGGAGCGATGGGGAGACACAACGTCCCCTGCTGTGCTGAACAGATGCTCAGAGGACAGGGAGCAGAGCCACTGGGAAAAGCAAAAGCAAAACATTGGCCTCAGTAACACCACGTTTCTTTCTTTCTTTCTTTCTTTCTTTCTTTCTTCCATCCTCATTTTCTTTCCCTCTTATGTACTTACTTAGTTACCTACTAAACTACTTATTTACTTACTTATTCCCTACATACTCCTTACATACTCTTGATTCCTTGCTCCTCTACTTTTGAAGGACGAAGCTGCAACAGCTCTTATTGTTACAGGATCTTGGTAACTTTGCTGAGGGTTGCATCCTCTCAAGATACCTCTTCTTCTACTCTCTGTGCTGTGAGCCCACATTCATCTCATTGTCTTTTGTATTCTCCTCTCTGGCAAAACAAAAAGGGAATGAAGAAAGAAGAAAGAACAGCAAACATCAAAAAATGATGGTGCTTTTGAACACCACAGGGATTGTTGTTGGAAACTGCAAAGAGAGGGCCAGTGACCAAGAAGGATAGAACATGAGGGATCAAATTACTTTCCCTAAAGGATTTTTAAAGGCTTCAAAATTCACACACACATACACACGTGCACACACACACACACACACACACACATACACACACACACACACACACACACACACACACACACTGTGTCAAAGGAGTTGTCAGGTCGTGAGAAAGAGACTCAGAGATGCAGCCAAAGAGAAGTTATTTGTTTTTCTGATGCAGTGTGTGTGTGTGTGTGTGTGTGTGTGTGTGTATGTGTTCTGACGACAGAGTTAAGTGCCTCCCTGATCTTTGAACTCTTTCAGCTGGCCTGTCTCTACAGAAGGAGCACATTCTTTTGGCAGAAAGACACAAACATACAGTCACATATACATGCATATAGAGAACAACCAACACACACACACACACACACACACACACACACACACACACACACACACATCAGTCCACATCCGGACGCCACTGTCTCTCCACCATCCAGACACATGCATATATATACATGGAGTATACATAATATCAAAAAAGGGGAGATGAAGGGGAGATGTAGGTGAAAAGGCAGGAAAAGGGTAAATCATTTTTTAAGCCTGGAGACTGTTGAGAGATGGATTGTACAAAAGAGGGTGCAATGCTAGAAACGCAGTAGTTTGTGGGGCCATTTAATTTGGGGGGATGAAGGGGACACCCAATCATGACTCACTTAGTGGGAAACACAAACTGGGTGCCAGTGACAGCCAGTATCAAAAGAGAGAGAGACGGTTTCTTCACATGGGAGACAATGTCCACTGTCAGTTGCAGTTAAAAACAAGTCAAAATTGGAGATATAATGTATACTGTGTAAGATTTCTACAGGAAATTGATAATCTGTGACTATGTTAGTATACACTAATATATTAAATGGCTATGGTTTCACTTTTCCTTGTAAACGGTAACAAGTGAAGCTCTGGCTCCAGCTATCTTCCTTTCAGGATCTCTATTACTGTCTAGAGATCAGCTAAAGGTTTTTTTTTCTGGACAGAAGCCCTGAAGTTCACAGTGAGAGGAAATTACTGGAGGAAATGCCAGCAGCTTAACACGGCTCAATGTTTATGAACTCAGAACAGTCCCTCCTTCTGTACTGCAAACATTATCATCCGAGTGGTACTCAGGACAAGAAGGTATTATAGGACAGTGAGTGCAGTTACATCAGAGGGCTTAAAAAAGTATATTAGATCATATAACATACAAAACATACATACAAACTTTAGATTTAGAATCTGTTTTTCATTTGTTTATTGTGATGAGAATGTTTTATAAGCTCTATTTACAACACACTCTTCACAAATGTTGAATCATAACACATAACACAAAGTCAGATTTTAGAACGAGCATAAATAACCTTGCTCTGAGATGTTTTTGTTTGGATGTTGAGTGTAAAACTTGAAATTTTGAATTTCCAACAAAGCCACTGTAGGTTTCCCAGGGTCTGGGACAAGGCCTGACATTAAAAATGCAACATAACTGAAACACTTTAGGTTCCTCTTGTCTTGAGGGCATGAGGCAACATGGAACATATAGAAGACGCTGTGTAGCAAATGATAATGGAACAACCTCTGGATCATGTAATAACCTGTCAAAATATAATGAATGTCCCTCTAAATGGGTTGAAAATGTAATAACATGTGAAGATGTTACTGTAATGAATTGCGCATTATTACAGTACCTGGTGATTAGGGAGTGCACCATATTTTTACCTGATGATATAATAATAATATTGACAAACAATGTAATATATTGTAACAATAAGAAGAAGGTACTAAGTGATTACATTATTAGTCAGTATCTTTATTACATCATCAGTTAAAAATATCCTACATCCCTTATAAAGTAATAATTGCTAGTTCATGTAATAGAGGAAATGTATGACATTTACAGATTTTATATATTTTTATTACATTTCGACGACTTATTACATTTTCCAGGGAAAGATTTAACAGAATGGGACGTAGCCACAGAGCCGGTACAGACAGAACAGTCTTTGCTAACAGAATGCTGGTGCATTACCATGACGACGCCACAGTTTCACAGAATGCTCCAGCAGCAACCGTAATAAACACAACAACATTCTGAAACAATGCTCGTTTCCATGACAACATCCTCAAAAATCTCTGCCAGCCATTTCAGCTGTTCCAAAAGGATGTTAAAATTATACACTAGGAAATTCCCTTTCTAGCTATCTGCTGTACTTCTATAAAGATGGTCAGTGGTCATTGAATCCAGGCATGGGGAAGGGCCTGGCGAATGACTCCACCCGCTGGCGGAGGTCTGCGATGCGCGACACCGTTTCTGAGTCCTCCAGCAAAAAGGACTTGAAGCTGGCCAGGTTGCCTACAGGAAACAGAGGGAGGAAAGCAGCATGGTCAGGGTTTCTATTCTAAATCTACCTTGATATCCTTCCATGTTGTTTAAACATGGCTTTTATATGGTCAACCAATCCTTATATTTATAAAAAGAACTATGATATGTAGCAAGAAATCTATGACTTTTTTAATGATTATGGATTACATAACAAATGTTCATAACTGATGTCAATATCAACAATTGTGAATGATGTTTAATATCATCTCCAAACATTTCATTAGTGTCCTTTGCAAAGTTTGTACAACAGCTTGCAAAAAAATTGGTTGATTTCCCTTTGGTGCATCTACTTTTTTCATTTCCCAATATATTATCAATGGTTCCTATTGTCAGCTGTCAAATTTATATAATTGTAAAAAGACCATCCTGTAACCAAAATCTCACAGGTTCAATCACCAGTGTATTTCAGGATAAATGGGTCAGCTCAATGCCATAGCAAAACTGAAAGTTTCCACACGACAAGACAATTATCTGTTCTCACCAGTTTTCTTCTTCACATCCAGTGCGATGTGGATTCCCTCATCCATAAACTCCACAACCTTCTCAAAGTCTGCCTCCTTGAACTGTCTGGAAGTTAGAGCAGGAGCTCCTGCAACCAGGTACAAAGATAGAGGAAAGAAAGATGACAAAACAATAAACGGGACTAAAGAAGGGCAATCAATGCCATTAAACATAAGAAAGAGGCTGACACAGAGACATACTGAGACTCAGTCACACTGACAGGCAGAGTGTCATAGACAGACAAATACACAGACAGACAGAGGAAAGGGAGCGACATCATAGAGAGAGATAGACAGACAGACAGACAGACAGACAGACAGACAGACAGACAGAGAAGAAAGGTACCAATGCAGAAGACAGTCAGGCTGACAGATCCTGCTCATGATCCCTTACTGTCTTGAAGTTCCTCTCTAAAAAATGACCCATTTACCAACACACTGGGATCTGTCAGTTCACAAAACTAAATACCCAGCCTGAGTCCTCCGGGGGTGAGGGCACTCTTGTCCCCGGGGCAGGTGTTCTTGTTAGCGGTGATGGACACCAGCTCCAGGACCCTCTCCGCCCGGGCTCCGTCCATACCGCGAGGTCGAAGGTCAACCAAGACCAGGTGGTTGTCTGTTCCGCCTGGGCAGAGGAGAGAGGTTTGTGTTTGTGTTGTGTCGGCAATTCAATTCAATTGAATTCAATTGAATTGTCCCTTGAGTGGAAGAAAGACATATTTACACCCAGAGATTTCTGTTGCTTGTCGATTCCTGTGTGTCAGTGTTGTGCTTATTGTTTGCATTTCGTTTAAATGTAGGGTGACAAATGTTGACAGTTGACTAGATGAAATACTGATAGGTGTTGGTTCCACTATGTCATTTGTCAGCTTAGAAAACACAACACCTGAGACACTGCTAGACTAAAGCGAGAGTTTGATACAAGAATACGAAAAAGCAAAAGAAGACAACATAGGGTAAATCATAATCTCAGCTGTTGTTCAGTTGTTCAGACAGCTATGTGTCTGAACAACTTAAAACCTTTGCGAAAAAACAGAAAAAGTGCGTCCTTGCTACACAGATCGTTCTAACTCTAATTCTGTACCTGACACCAGGGTATAGCCTTTTTTCAGCAGGGCATCAGCCATGGTCTTGGCATTCAGCAGCACCTGAGCAATGTACTGTTTGAACATGGGGGTGGAAGCCTGCACCAGAAAAAGAAAGAAGAAAAAAGACAATGTCAAGGACTGGGAGAGAGAGAGAAAGGACAATACCACAACACACCACAAGAGGCACAACAGAGATAAAGTTGTAGTTCAACAGAGACAGATATCTGAACCTGTTTGAGGGCAACGGCCACGCCGGCAATGGCGTGGTTGTGAGGTCCTCCCTGCAGTGAGGGGAACACGGCGAAGTTGACCTTATCCTGGAGGTCGTAAGTCACCTCCCGTCCTTTCTTGTCCACAGACCGCACCCCCTTCCGGTAGAAGATCAGACCCGCCCTGCAATATGGATAACATTGACATGCTAGAAAGCCGTATAGTCTCAAACTGTAATTCAGCTCTTTCCCAGTGGGCAATAAACTGTATTTTGTGACATGGTGTCATAGTTTATCATAATGTATTGTACCATACCATACTATACTATACTGTACCATACCCTTGTAGAACCGCACTGCACCATGCTGTGCCATAGCATAGCATAGCATAGCAGACCATACCATACCATATCACCCCACATTGTGTTACATCACATCATGACAGGTCAGGTCAGGTCACGTCACGTCAATGCCAGATCAAATTTGACATTGAAAGCTTTTGAGTCACACACAAAATAACGCTATTTCAATCCCCTGACCTGACTACCATTATTATTGGTCTATAACAAATTCCCACAAAACATTGGGGCTCTCACCTGGATCCACGCAGGGACTTTGTGTGTCGTGGAGGTGACCAGGTCAGCGTGCTGGAAAGGAGAGGGAACCGCTCCTGTTGCCACCAGGCCGCTGATATGGGCCATGTCCGCCAGGAGGTAGGCGTTCAGCTCCACACACAGCTGGATACAAAGAGATGAATATGAAACATCTATATCCCCAAAATAAAGAATAGAACAGAATAGAATCATCTTTTAAATCATGTCTTAAAGCATACTTTTATAGACTTGCTTTTATGTAATGTTGTTTTTATCATTTATTTATTCTTCTTTTAACCTAGTTTCTCTTAGTTTCCTATTTTTATCGCCCCATTATTTAGTTTGTTATTCTTGCTTTTATGCCTTCCTGTAAAGCACTGTGAAAACTTTGCTTTTAGATAAGTGCTATAAAAATAAAGTTTATTATTATTACAGAATACAGTTCAGTACAATGCAATAGACATAATCCATCCAAAAGCCAGTACCTTCTTCATGCGGGTGTAGTCGATGAGGCGGGCGTAGGCGCTGGTTCCAGCGATGATGAGTTTGGGTCTGAAGAGACGGGCGTTTTTCTCCAGCTGGTCATAATCTATCAGACCTGTCTTAGACTGTAAGACAATACAGCGATGGAGGGATGGATGGATGGCGGGATGGAGGGATGAGTCACAAACCATGACAGTCAAAACAACCAAAGAATCAGAATACAGGGAGAAAAGATCAAATTTGTCACTATCATATTTCCCAATATGAAAATAATTTAAAAAAACTTGACAAGCTTGGTTTGAACCTTTATCTTATCTATTTGCCGAAGAACAACAAATTACTCACATCCAGTTTGTAAGGCATCGATTCAAAGTAGATGGACGTGGCCGAGATTCTTTTGGCATCAGTCATGTAGCCGTGGGTTAGACTGAAATGTAGAGTAGGAAAAAATGATTATAATAGAGAGTGTGAGACTGTGTCCTTGAAGCTCAGAAGGGCTAGAGCATGGTCTCTGTCAGATGAGGTCCTCTCTCTCATCCAACTCATCTGTCTTTCTCTAACGCTCACTATCAAATAAGATGAAAAAATAAATAAATAGACACTGATAGTGTAATAACTGCTGGATGAGGCAAAAACTTGTGTGATTAAACATCCCTATAAATGTGTATAAATATGTAATAAAGCCATTATAAAGCCGTTATTGTAGCATTATTTCACTACCAGTGATTATTACTTCATAAGGGTGTAACATATTTTTAGCTGAATCCTTTTAGTAATAAGAATAATATTGTAATGAACAGAAATAGTCGTTATAATTATATTTATTCCCTTCCAAGCTCCACTTGTCATTACATCATCCGACAGTTGTATTACAGTTTTAACCCATTTCGAGTGACATTTTTACGACATGAGTTACTACATTATCCTGCAGTTATTACATTATCAATACCTACATAGACAAACAGTAACAAGCAAGGATCTACTGTTCAGCATCTCTGGTTTCTAGAGATAGTAAGACATCCACTCACTGTCCTCCATCGGGCAGATCCAGGCCCATGATGCGGTCGTGAGGCTGCAGTACAGAGGTGTAGGCTGCAAAGTTGGCGGGGGATCCAGAGTAGGGCTGGACGTTGATGCCCCACAGATTCGGGTCCAGGCCGAAGGTCGCGAGCGCTCGCTTCTGGCACAGCAACTCAATCTGGTCCACGACCTCAGCGCCGCCGTAGTACCTGGGAGTTTGGGTCGTAGTCAGATGAAAACCTCACACCTCCAATTTTGGTGACTTTCATGTTTTACGTAAAATCGAGGATTAAATGTCACCTATGTCCTTTATTTGACCAGGGAAAGTCGACTGAGCATGCTTGCCCTGATTCAGATTCACACAGTGCTCAGTACAACCACAGTCTTCTACTGGTGGAGGCTGTGCAGCTCTACTAGAGAAGTTGGGGGGTTAGTGCCTTGCTCAAGGGCTCCTTGATAATGGTTGCTGAAGGAGGGGAGAAAGTTATTCATTCACTTCCCCCAACCACCCATGTTGGATTCAACCCGATGACCTTTTTATGATATTTTATGACCCTTGGGCTTATAAAACCTTTTAAAGGTTTTGTAATCGCTGTCACAATCATTAATTGCAGGCATTGTACATTTTTCAAAAGTGCTTGCAGCATGTCAGTCGAAGAAATATGGCTGAGATATGTGGTTTTCACTCGATAGCTGCAATATGCTTATGCCAGAAAAACATTTCAGCTCTTACTGGAGGTGCAGTTGATTGTAATGAATTTTAAGGAGAAAAATGCTGCACCCACAATTTTATCATCTGAAATGTCCTTGGTCTCTTGCCCTTATCATGATACTGTGCAACTTTATGACCTCTACAGGTGCCTTTTTCAGTATCAGCTATTCCCAAAGGCTAATTTGTGGTTTTTACAATGTTCACTGAACTTTCTAAGATCACAGGAATAGCATTCAGTACATAAATCACGTGTATTTTTTTTTTTTTTAAGATATATTTTTGGCCTTTTTATGCCTTTATTGACAGATTTTCTTTTAATTTGACAACACTTTATATTGGGAAAAGTGCTACACACACACAGTCTAGCACATCAACATCATCACATTAAATGCTGCTGGTATGTTGAGGATGCCCCCCCAACCGTAACCTTAGCACCTAACATAACCACTAATGCAAAAACACTGTGACAGTTTCCCCTACAGTGTGTGGATTGTTTGTGTTTGTGTTTTGGATGGTGTGTGTCATCATCCCAGTTACCTTTGACCAGGGTATCCCTCAGAGTATTTGTTATTCAGACAGGAGCCTTGGGCCTCCAGAGCAGCACGGCTGCAGAAGTTCTGACGGGACAAATAAGCGCAGTGTCGAGATCCAGAGCACATTATTTTATCATGTTACATCTTCACAACGCTGTCGCTGTCTAAATATATCTTCTATTCAACCCGGAGTAGGTTGATCTTGCTCTTTGTTTTGCAACGCTCAACTACACAGTAGATGTATCCAGCATGCAATCCAGTTTAAATCATAAACATTTCTATTGTAAAACACCTTGACAACAACAGAAACCCACCAGATTTAATGAAGATAAATCGTCGATCCTGTTTAGATATAAATCATTGATTATAAAGCTATTAGAGTCATTGGAGTCCAAATAAGAGATGAAGATGGAGGAGTCTCTCTAATACCGAGCCCCCACGGGGTCCAACACAATGTCAAGTCTCCCAAAGACACTTGAGAGTCAGAAACTGCAGAGAGGGAAATTAATGTAAATGAATCCTTCTCTCTCTCTCTCTCTCTCTCTCTCTAAGTATTTTCTCTCCAACTCTTACTTCTGCTTATCTTTGCTCTTTCCCTCTTTTCCCTAACTCCCTCTCTTGTCTAAGGCTCTCTCTCTCTCTGTCATTCCTCTTGTCTATTCTGTTTTTCTTTACCTTACTCCCCCTCCCCTCTCTCTCTCGCTCTCTCTCTCTCTCTCTGTCCTCCTCAACCACCCCCTCTTTCTTGTGTTATTATCCTAAACCTGCCAGTGTTCAGGGATCCCTCAATCAATCCGTTGGGATTTAAACAAGTCCCCCATGTGACACAAAACTCTCACTTTCTCTCTCTCTCTCTCTCTCTCTCTCTCTCTCTCTCAACTTAAAAAGAAAACATAAATGGCTGAAATCAATGAGGGAATCTAATGGGATCATTTGACTGTGTTCCTGAAGAAAAAAAAAACGGGGTCTCCACTGAGACGCGGCCTGCAGCATGCAACCGACTTGGCAGCACATGCACAAGTAGGTGAAAGTCTTTCAGATGTTGTTGAAGAATAAAAGAATGAAAGCGGCCTTCCTCAGTGACTTGTGAGGGAAGATCTGGAGGAATTCTCTGAAGAAAACCGCTGAACTCCAGAAACTAAGCTGCGGCGAGCTCTAGTGATTCACTGTTATTTTGATGTTTTCGTGTTTTTCTGCTTTCTGTCTGTGACTGGATGTTGAATGTAGATCAGTAGAGTGATAATCTACTGTCTTCCATGTGTCTTCCATTGTCCTTTTGGTTGACGTGTCAAGTCAAGTCCCGTTTAGTTATATATAGCCCTTAGACCCTTATATAGCCCTTATATATAGCCCTTATACAAGCCTCAAAGGACTTTCCTGGCCCAAACCCCATGAATGGAACGGGCAGGTGACATTGCGACAAAGGAAATTCCAGCGACACTTGAAATACTGAGAACAAAGCGTTATTAGTAAAACAAATGTGTTCTGGCATGTGGGCCTCCGTCAAGGTTTGGAAAACAATTCATCTAAAAGCAAAAAAAAGGCCTTGCTCCGAAACGTGTCCATTTTACTAATAAAACTTTGTTGTATTGTCCTTCACATGTGAGGTCCTGTTGTCCTTGTACCCTCACTTTCAGTTACTTTTAAATTTACCAACACAAATGTTCTTCTTTGCAATATTTTCTAAAGATGTGTCACCTGCCACTATTTCAACGGCCTTCTAATTTCTGGCTTTCACTTTAAAAATATCTCCAGAAGTAAACCATTAATTCTTCACAAGTATCTGTAATCAGAATGTGGTGAATAAAGTGATTTTGATTGTGCTTCCGGTTCTCCCTGTCACGCTCATTCAACCACACTCTTTCTCACTCTCTCCATCACTAGCGGCAGCCCACCTCTGACGCGATGAGCTCCAGCCCCCGACACTGCCTGTCTTTCTCCTGCTGTAGGAGGCCCCACATCTCCGGGTCATCCTGGGCCAGGCTCTCCTGCCCCGTCCACCCCCCTGGCGCTGGCGTGGCCCCGCCTGGGCAACTCCGACATGATTTGCCCCTCTCGCCCCACGCATTCTGGAAGCCTGAGGAAGAGGGGCTGGGGGGGGGCGGGGGAGGGGGGGGGAATGGTAAAAAAATACCAATCTACAATAAACAAACTCTAAAAAGACTGACATGGATAAAATTACTGCTTCCTTTATTGCAGTTACTTGCTGTGTCAAATACTGCAGCTAACATTTAAACCCTATTCAGACTCTGAAAGATGAAACATTGCCAGTTAAAACTGCTCTCTAAACTTTATAAAAACCTCACGAGGAGACCAGTAGGATCTGATGTAACTGCCCGTTGTGCTACGAACTACCTGCGCAAAAACAGCAGTTTTTCGTTGTTGTTCCTTTAGTGTCTTTTGAAAACCTCATGAAGAGCGGACCTGTACAAAAACACTTTCATCACTCAGAATTATAATACTTTGCATGAGGGGTTTGCAGACAAAGGAGTTCGAATAATGTGCCTTTTGAAGTTTTAAACAATCCATTACATGAAAGGCAGAGAAAAAAAAAAAAAAGTGGTATTCAGTGGAGCAGTTATGGAAAAGCTGGGACGTGAAGAGGTGTGATGCAGGCTGGCCACACAGCGAGCGACATGGATCATGTTTGCTGACGGACAGGTTGTAGCTGCATGACAGTTACGCAACTATTTGCTACTTTGTGTACTGTTCTAATGTGCATATAAATGAAAGCCTTGAGCATATCAGCTCTGCTAGTTTTGTTAACTTTCCTTGAACAACAGCAAAATATTCTGACAAAGAGTAGTAATCTTTTCTGGTTTGTTTGAGTTTGTTCATGTAATTGGCTCTTAGACAAATACACAGAGAACATCTGAAAAACACAGACATGCATGCAACTGTACTAACAAATTGGAAAAATCTATAAGAAAAGGTTAAAAAAAACACACACAGAACACAGCGCTACTGATCAACTTAATCAAGGTTACCTGGGGTGACAAGCTGACCTAGTTTGCACTAATACGCAGTTACAACTGTTCTCTGCAGTTGTGTCAGGCTTCACATACAGCTACAACTATAACACCTGCAGGTTTGTGCAAATTAAATAAAGGGCTTACCTCAAACTGCAGGTACAAAGCTCAAAAATAGATAAATAAGCAAACCAACGTACTCACCCGTAACGTTTGTCGCAGTGACAGAGAAAGCATGTCTAGCAGAGCAGATGGCTGGAACAGGAGAAAAACTTTTCAAGGTGCAAAGGGTGAAGGTGAACTCAATATTGAACGGGAGCCAAGGACATGTGCACCACGTGTCGCTGATAAAACTGACTGTTATTAGCTAAAGTAAATCGTTTGTTTCATCTCACATTCTTTAATGGACTTAACAGTTCTTTGAAGGAGCAATCACATCAGATGATTATGAGAGCTATGGAAGAGTGCTGTGTGCCAAGGTGACTGTACAATGAATGGGCAATGAATTAAAGAAGAAATAAATACCTACAATCATATAAATAACTACAACTATATAACTATATAAATCATGGAATGTTGATCTATAAATATAGTTTGTGTCACCCATCACTGCACATTTCATTTACAATTCAACAAATGTAATATATGATAAAAAGAGTCTATATACAGCATATCCAATTAAAGCTTTGTTTCAAAATAAAATAGAACAATTGACGGGTTTCATCCCAAAATGCTATATAATCCATTTTGGAGAAAATTGCTACTTGAAATCAACCAATGTTTCCAAAAGCACAAATGATTATATCCTTAAAGACATAACTTTTTGTAAGCACAAAATGACTCGTGACTTTATTAATATCCCATACTGTGCTTTAGAATCGGCATTTTCTACTGGTGGATATTTCATTTTGGAATGAAAGTCACTCTTATCAATTCATAATCATAAAACAGAATTCATAAATCACTATACACTACACATACAGGTATGTTACTATGCACTGTTAATATGTACAAAGTCAAGCCACTGCAAAAAACAATGTGTTACTTTCAATAGATCTGTGAGTGTAGTTTGGGACAACACACATTTTGTTTGACTTTGTTTGACTTTTCAATACTCGTCTTAAAGCTGCAGCAGCTTTGTCCCCAACTACACTCACTGATATGTTCACAAATTGTTTTTAACATGGTAACTTTTCTTTCTCAATCTCAAACAGATTACACACACATTATTACACACATTCAGCACAGGATATGTTGAAAATGAACAAATCATCTTGAAGGGTGTAACTTAATATCTGACATTTCAAAGTCACTGCGCAAGTTCATCATCCAAAGTGCTGCTGGTGTTGGTCTGTCTGAAAGTTATGGTCTGGACAAACTTTCTGCACTAGCCTATAATCGGTGCCGGTGAACGCGATAAAGATGCATATAACTTTAAAGGGCTTGGCGCAGATCCAGGCTGCTTGGGACTGGGTGTTTTCTGAGTAACAGGTCTGCCCCGGGTCGTACATGCAGGGTTTGGTCTTCTTGGACCGGTTGGTCCTCTGGTATTCGACCCGGCAGTTGAGTTCGGTCACCATCATCATCTCCTGCTGCTGCTTCTGCTGGTCAAGCAAACTGGCACTGGTGGACTGAGGGGGGTTCTGGAACTGGAACTCTGGAACCAGAACAGGAAGCGGGTTCTCGGTGTGAGCGCTCTGAGCCCCAGGTTCGAGAACCTCCCACCCCACGGCTTTGGAGGGTGGGACGATGCTGACGGATATGTTCCCCAGGCGGGACGAGTTGTGGCGGAAATAGACGCTGAACGTCCCGTTGATGTGGTCCACGATTTTTCCCGTCACCAGGAGGCTGAATTTAACCGTTTTCACGTTAAAGTAAAAATCGCCCCAGCCGAGAATCTTCTTGGCCTTCGAGGATGTTTTCGCGGGGGGTTTGGATTTGGGAGGAGAGCGGTACAGATATTGATCCAGGGCTTGGGAGAAGTTTTGGGACCAACTGTATGGACCAAGAGAGCCATAAGCAGGAGATTTGGGTTTAGTGGAGATGATCTGTAAGTCTTTAGAGAGATGTTTAACCTTCAGCGCAGCTCCCGTGGCCTCTCCTCTTCCTCCTCCCTCCACGGCTAGTTCCAAAGGAGGAGAGCGAGGAATTCGGTTGAGGGGGCTGAGGTTCTGATAGTCCAGGGGCTTGGTTGTTTCCTGCACCTGTAGAGAGCATGATATGAATGAAGGGCAGATTTTATTATTTTTTATTTTAAAGGTTTTAACGCCATTTGTGACATACATCTGTCAAATAGTAGTCACCAATAATTCTTAGCATTTTTTCAGTTTTGCAGGGAATATCAAATTTGCGTAGATTTACCAAATCAGGATACTATTATGCTTTTCACACTACACTTAACCCCGGGCTAACGTCTTTCTTAACCCTGGGTTAAGGATGCATTTAACCCCGGGCTAAGCAGCGTTTCACACTTGCATTTTTGAAAGAGGGTTAACACCGCTTTTAACCCTGGGTTAACAAACCCTGCTACGAAGCAGGGTTAGCACCGCTTTTGTGGTGCTATCCCCGAAACGCGGTGCTAAGAACAATAGTGTGAAACGTTGTGGGGTTAGAATGTAACAGCGAGTTAAACATTAGCATTAAACGTTAACCCGGGGTCTACAAGCTTACAGTGTGAAATCCTGAACACTGAATACCTGGGGTCAATTGTTAGCCCAGGGTTAAAGAAAACTAGTGTGAAACGTGAGATAAGTTAACCCAGGGCTATTATAACCCAGGTTACCCTGGGCTAACATATTCAAGTGTGAAAAGCCTAATATGGCCAAAAGTCAGTGGACACCTGACCATCACACCTATATGAGCTTGTTGGACATCCCATTCTAAAACCATGGGCATTATGGAGTTGGACCCTTTGCGGCTACAACAGCCGCCACTCTTCTGGGAAGGCTTTCCACAAGCTTTTGGAGTGTGTCTGTGGGAATTTGTGCCCATTCAGCCAAAAGAGCATTTGTGAGGTCAGGCAGTGATGTTGGACGAGAAGGCCTGGCTCGCAGTCGGCGTTCTACTTCCTCCCAAAGGTGTTCAGTGGGGTTGAGGTCAGGGCTCTGTACAGGCCAATCGAGTTCCTCCGCACCAAACTCGTCTAACCATGTCTTTATGGACCTCGCTTTGTGCACAGGGGCACAGTCATGCTGGAACAGCAAAGGGCCTTCCCCAAACTGTTGCCACAAAGTTGGAAGCGTCCAATTGGCTAAAATGTCTTGGTATCCTGTAGCATTAAGATTACCCTTCACTGGAACTAAGTGGCCAAGCCCAAACCGGGTGGCTGAAACACCTGAACTCAATAACTAGTAGGGGTGTCCACTGACGTTTGGCCATATAATGTATGTCAGATAGAGTCAAGTAAGGACACAAAAATAAACTTTCAGTGGCGTTCTTTGTTCTACGTGGCAAACCCACCACAATGCTACAGTATAGAGTTGAAAGTGACACTAAAGATGAGAGAAAGGCCTCTAGACGTCCAGGACGACCGCAAATGAAGGACAGTTTTACTGTAGCTATATTACAAGATAGAAGTTAATCGATTAAAAATAATTACGTCTTGGTGTTTGTGGTCCTTGGAATGAGAAGGACTTGGAACTGACTATGATCAATAAGTCAGCTCCTTCAGGCAAGGACTAAGGATGGACACACACACATACTGTGGGACTAATGAGGAGTATACATGTCTGTGCACACGCACACGCACACGCACACGCATTCATGTTCCCATAACATCTTTTTATTTCTCTGTCCCCTCTGTAGACTTCTTGATATGACCTTGATAAAGGTTTGAATCTATTGATCAATATGCTTGGAAATAGGAGTTTTCTCCTCTCCCTCCCCCTTTACATCTCCCAGTTTCCATTATGACTAGTAGATTATTAGATTAAATAATTGAAACTACTAAGAGATCACTTCAGTTTCCCTAATATTTTGTGCACCCAATAATGTATAGCTCAAAACTGTCCAACTTTTTTGGTGTTGGCCTGAACCATATATAGAAGTTTGTTTGTAAAAGAAAATGTAACATAATGATTTACTGGGCTTTTTTCCTCTCCCAATGTTGAACTCTGAACCAATTGACCAGTAAATATAAGTAATTGTTAATTATGTGTGTATGTGTGTCTCAAAGGGATATGTGAAGTAACAGAGTCCTAATTAGATTGTATCAAATATAGTGAATATGGCAACTCTACAATGTTAAAAAAGACTAAAGTAGTAGTATTAGTAGTCGTTGTAGTATTACTTTAACTTCTTTGTCACTAAAACAACACATTACAATACTCATGGAGCAGAATATATCAGTAACATACAGAAACATGCAGCTTTAATTTGTCTCAACTGTCCTCCTCCATTATCAAATAGCACAGCATAAAACAAATCATAAAGAGACTGTGAGACTGAACAGCATATTTGGATAAATGATGCAGTTTATTATAAGCCAGGCAGCCACCTACTGTTGTATCCATTAAAAGGCACCGATCCTAATAAGTCTAAGCATTAGTGAGGACATTAAAGTGACTCTCCAATCAACAGTTAAAAAGTAATCAAATAATACCAGTATAAAAATACTGATATGAGTATTAGTAACACCTGATTAGGTGAAACCAGGAGGAAGCTATTACTTTGTCCTATTAAGTGATGAAGGGGAGGAGTAGGTGCAGGGTGGTGAGACATGTTAACTAAGCCTATAGAGAATTAAGATATGGGAGATGCAAAAGGGGGTGCAGCTTGATATTAAAAGATTCTTCCTGATGTTTTGTGCATCCAATGTTTGGGGCTTTATTTCTAGCCTGATATTAATGGCACAGAGGGAGAGGGAGGTATAGGGTTTTTAGGTAAACAACTCTGAGGATATCATTATTTCCCAATAAGTGGGATCCACATCATCCCCCCCCCCATGCCATTCTCTGCCTTCTCCTGTAAGCAGCAAGGTGCGATCCAGCTGTGCCTATTGTCATAAGTCTAAATCTCCAGCTATGTGCTGTTCTCACCTACTTTAATTGGAGCCCACTGTGTGACAGCCGTGTCAGTGGCTCTGTGTCAAGATGCCAGCATATACTAGGAACTGAGCAGCAGCGGTGAGCCGCTGCAAGCACACCACCTGTGCAAAACCACCTGCAGAGGCAAAACTGAGAACGGTAATTGTGTTTTGAAGGATACAGAGTACATTGCCGCCATTGGGTGAAAAGATTCTTTCTCAGAAATGTCAATTTTTCAGACTTAAAACAGCCTTGTTTTAGAACGGTGACTGTGCCCCATTTTAAATGAGTTTTGAAAGGATTTCAAAAGTCTTGGGGTCATAAAACTTTCTTAAACCCAAAATAGTTATGGAATCAATTCAAGTAATGAAACACAAAATCATAACAGGAAATATTTCCATGTGACAACTGTGATGTTAAGTTGGAGCTCTTGTAGTGTGCTAATCAATTGAAATTAAAGACAGAAGAGCCAGTAAAATAATGGCAACAATAAGGCCTGAAAGAGAATTACAGACCACAAGGCTGGAACAAGTGAAAAGCTTATTTCCAAAATGCCCTTCATTTTTTTTTTTGGGGGGGGGGGGGGGGGATTTCACCTTCAAATGCCTTTCCTCCTCTAAGATTTAGAGGATCCAAACTGTGTTGGTGTAACCATAGCAAGTTATCTACTATCCTTTAAAAGGCACCATCATTTGTGCTGTGAATCATTTTGTAAAAGGAGGTGTCACTTTGTTCAAGTGGTAGATATCTCATTTTGGAAAAAAACTTGAAATGCATTAGAATAGATTGTTGGGTGAGAACAGCTGAACTGGGTGAGGAACCAGCAACCTTTGGGTAAAGCCATGATTCTGTGCTCCTGCTGAGCATTGCCACTTTTCATTTCACTGCACACCCTGTGTGTGTATGTGACAAATAAAGTTCTTGAATCTTGAATCTTGAATCTATATCAATCCCATCATCTATGGGGGCTCTGATCAGTATTATCAGTGATCTGCACCTGTAGCCCATGGCGGGACTTTAGATGATTGTTTTAGATATGTGAGGGAGTTCATATATCATGTCTTGTCGGTTTGCAGCATGGTTTAGAGCAACAAATCATGTGAAGACTCACCACCAAATGCATCATTCTCTCAAGAAAAATACACCAAACCAATGAGGCTGAAAAGTATCATTGCTTTCCGTGAACAAACCTGCAATATGATGAACAGTGAAGCAGTGACAGACCCGGGGGGGCGGTGTTTGAAGAGAATTTGTTAACATAAATTATAATCAACGGTGCAATTTCGGTGAAGGTGCAGGTAAACAACACTTTATACCACGCAACCGCGGGATGTAAGAGGAAGAAAGATGCTTGCCGATCTTACCGTTGTCGGTAGGAGCCACAGACAGGTGATAGCAAAGTTCACACACAGCGCCCTCATCTTGCAGCAGCGGCGATTCTCCATCCAGAGGCTATCTGCCATATGAGTGTGGGGGTCCGCGGAGACGAAGCCTATACTCAGAAAAAACACAAAAGTAGAGATCACATTCCGCAGTGAAAGGCGCGACTCCACATCCAGATTTGGTGGGGATATCGGGAGTGGATTCTCAACTCAATGCTCCTACTCTTTCTCTCTCGCTCGCTCTCTCTCTCTCTCCAGAGCCCCCACCCCCTACCCCCTACCCCCTACCCCATACACACACACACACACACACACACACACACACACATACATACACACACTCTCACACTGACTTGCCTTTGAAATAACATGGTAAAACGACTAAGAAAAAAATTACAAAAATAGCCCCGGGAAAATCATGCTCAGCAGAATGAATCAAGGGAAATAATTCGAATTTGGGGTAATTGGTTACGTTTTCAACAGACAGATTCACGTTTTACACACACACACACACACACACACACACACACACACATACACACGAAGCCCCATGATATGCCTCCCGGTGATACACTCAGCTCTGTCTCCCTGCTCATTTTCACCACCTGCCCGGCCCTTATTATGACTCATCAACCCGGGAAAACGAGCTCTCAGGCGGGCACAGTTTGACAGCCCTCCCCGCTGTCCCCCTACTTTAGCTACGGGGATGCTGACAAAATGACAAGTGCTCTCTCCGGGAAAATGTAAAAATCACTGACAAGTCTGGTGAAATGCTGCTGCCGTCTTAGCCTATCAGTGAAATTTCCAGCTGACAAATCACACTCCACTTACTAATCAACTAGACAAGTTGTCTTGTGCAAACTATTAGAGAGGAGCGTTATCATAAGAAAATAGATGTGAATACAGACTTCAAAAACTGAAGGCCTCGGTAGAACATTGTGGGGAAACTGCATATACTGAAGCAGTTTTACCAATAGTATCACCGCTGGAATGTTTTGTCGTGTCTCTATACTGCTCGATTTTCTCCATATTCTCTACATTGATGGTATCCAAAAACCTTACAAAAAATAAATACAGTAATTCTTTAATACATTTTATGAGGATAGTACAAAACACATCACAGCAAAATTATAAACTATGCCTAATATTCTATAGGAATATTGTAGCAATATTATAGTTTTGTTATAGGAGATTTAAACATAAACTACAACAAGGTCACTATAAAGTAACTATTAAGTACCGTATAGAATAAATCGGTATAGATATATTAGCTATAGGAATATTATTGGTGATTTTTCGTTAGGTAAGTCCCATTCCTGCGGTGCTGAATACGTCATCTCAAAATGTTTCCAGGCTTTAAATGGTTAAAGGGTCTAGTTAGGTTGAAGAAAAGCGTGTTTTCAGTTGCCCGACTAATTAGCCAATTCGATGCCTGCAATTTCTAGAGGAGATGACATGACATGATATGACATGACATTAAATTACATTACAGTCATTTAGCAGATGCTTTTATCCAAAGCGACTTACAATAAGTGCATTCAACATAGGTAGGCAAGAGAACTACTAGTCACCAGAAATCCTAAGTGCATTTCCTTCCTAAACAAGCAACTAAGAGCAGAACCAGTGCTAAGGTAAAAGTGAAATAATAGCTACCTACTTTTTATTTAAACAAATGAGACGAATACGTGAAGCATATAAGCAAGTGTTAAGAGCAAGGGTCAGGGTAGTGGTTCTTGAAGAGGAGGGAGTTCATTCCACCACTGTGGGGCCAGGACAGAGAAGAGCCGTGACCGTGTAGATCGGCCGCAGGGGCCTCTGAGTGACGCCTCGAGGCAGCAGAGCGAAGCGGTCGGGCGGGGGTGTAAGGCTTGACCATAGCCTGGAGGTAAGAAGGAGCTGTTCCTTTCACTGCCCTATAGGCTAGCACCAGGGTCTTGAACTGGATGCGAGCTGCTACAGGGAGCCAGTGTAGAGAACGGAGATCACTGACTTCTATCGGGAGTTTGGAGCCGAGGGGATTTTTCTAATCAAAACGTGTCTTGCCAGCGTCAACAGTTGATTTGTGACAATTTGTGGGAGGATGTTGTCGATGACTGCAAGATGTATCATCATTTCAGACAGTTTTCACAACACGGTAGTTTTGTCTGCAGTTAAGACGCCACTTCCCAAAAAAGTTGATACATTTCTATTTTAATGGAAAAGGATTGTGGCTACAGGAGGTGGACAAAATAACGGTAACATCCAACAATATCTACTTATTATTAAGTAGGTTATAAGGAGTAGGGCCCCCGGTTGCGTTCAGAACAGTTTCAGTTCTCCCTGGAGTCCTGAACTGTATCTAGTGGGAAATTGGTCTTCAAGAAGGAAAGCCTCCAGTTCTTATAGGGGCTGAGGGTGTAAATCTGTTGCCATAAAGGTGCAATGTTGATCTGCTGATGGGGAGCCTATGGAAGACATAATGTATATAACATCATGAAACCCCTCTTGGATTTATTTAGCAGTGTGTGTACGGGGGGATTATTATCTTTGGATATGGGAACGTCATGAGGGAACAGTGTTTTGTCACGTGGTGAACCTGGTTCTGTGAAATGGCCTCATTTTCCTGAGACGTTATACAACTATGCAGAGCAATCATCAGACCCAACAAGTAGGCTGCCCATAACAACCTACCACCATGTTTAACTCCTCCCCCTAACTTCTCCTATGGCTTCCTGTAAAAAAAAAATGTCGAAGGACTCATCAGACCATGTTACATTTTTTCACTCAGGGGTCCAGGTGTTGTGCTTCTTACGTCAGGTTGTGTAGGTTAGATGGTGCCTTGGCCCCAGATACTGAATGACAGCTCTGCCATAAATATCAGCTTTGTGAAGCTCACTACGTACAGTTTTTGTTGAGACTGTGCCACAAATGTGTTAATGCAGTTCTGTGGTACTTTATGAGGCCTGTCGTGTTTAGCATTTATTCTAGTGTCAGTCTATCCCTCTCAGCGAGCTTCAACTTGAGATCACTACTCCTACTGGACATGCTGCGTCAGCAAACATGTCCATGTTTTCATATACTGGCATGATTTTTGAGACAAGCCCATTCCTCTTGCCGTGTTAAACGATTTTGCAGTTTTTGTGACTGATGGACCTTTGGGCAAGGACTGTTTTTGCAGTTTTGTGACCTTCTGTACAGACCTCCAGTTGCCTTGTTTGTGTGTTTTTTGAAAACTCATGAAAGTGGTGATTACTGCTGCTGCCTTTGTAGCCTAATTGTGATTTACTTATTTCAAAATACCTTTAAATATTTTCCCCTTTCATTTAGTTATAGTATTGGCTTTGTTTATTTCTTTGACAAAGTATAAACGTATGATTCCGTTTATGTGTATTGAGGGGTTGCATCATGTTTTACCCTCCACTTCCATTGTTTGTGCCCAGTCTGTTGCCTCCCCCTTTCTCTTCTTTTACTGCTAGAGTTAGGAGGCTAGCATTTTGTTGTTTACAATATGAGCTCCACTCGAAGATGAATCTACATGCTAAATAGATTCTGTAAGGAGTTCAGTCTAATGTAGACCAATCTCAGTCTCGTGCATGCAGTTTTGTATTGAGTCGAGAGCCTACAAATGTTTGGATCGAAACTGAATCAAAGAGATGATACATTCTATAATTCAAGAGCATCTTCTCCCATCTCTAGAAACACGTCCACTAGAACGGAAGATATCGCGCTGTACATGCAATGAGACTCTAAAAGAACAAACACAAGCCACGACTCTTTTAGATTGTAAAGCTATTCATAATTGTCTTAAAATATACAGCCACTCGCGAATTTTCTTACAAGTTTGATCAGGAATCACAAGCTAACCTATAAATAGCTTAAATCACAGTGCGCATGTGCAAACCTTAGCGCCTGCATAAAAGTTGTTTGTTGCTACCTTGTAGGCAATTCTAATGCACGGTACGCTACCAGTAGCTTACCAAGAAACTACATTTTGCGCAAGGACAAAGAAATAAAATACTAATCAATTGCAGATATTTAGCGAACTCTTTGACATTCCGGGATGTACTCTCTTGATGAATTTCATCTTTGTCTAATAGAAGGGGCTGCCGTGCGCATGCGTACGAGCAACGCGTATTAAACTGCACAAGATTCTACTTTAAACATGCCACATTCTACTTCAAACATTCCACATTCATCGGTTTTGGACAAGCGCTACCCAATTACCCAAATCTAGTTAAACAAAAGGAAACGACAAGCCTTTTATCGGATAAACATATATCGAAAAGAAAGGCGTGGTCACAAGTATTCCCAGAATGCATAGCGCAATATATATTACTTCGATTTAACCTTATCCTTCAACTAAAACATATCGCTTCGAGTATTGAACGTGAGCATTAAGTTACGATTAAGTACATCTCTCAAAACGATTGTAATTAAATAGTGTTAAATTAAAAAGTTTATTGTTAAACCATCGCCGAGAGTGGTATGGCGGAGAATGGGCTCGGTCCTTTTCTCTCTCATTGGCAGTACACTCTTGTTTCTCTTCAGATCGTATAAATCTTTCGCCTTTTACTAAAGATTTCCGTGGAGAGGAACATTATGAGTATCAACTAATTTTTTGATGCCCTGCCTAACGGCGGGGCTTCCTACCTTGTAAAAAGTAAACTCTGAAGTATTAAAACTTCAACCCATCGAATTTCAGCTCCATGTTCTATATGAGTATCTTTTTTATTCGTACTATTATAAATAGTACCTTTCCGTTCATTATACATTGATAGCATAGAGTCTATGCCATAATGTCGTTAGGGTAAACTCATAAGATACCATTCTAATTTTCCTTCTGTTTCCTTTCTGCAATATTTTCTTTTTCCAGTAGGTGGCACTCGAGAATGATAAAATCCGCAGCCCTTAACTATCTGATTTGGACTAGGTGCTTGAGTGGAACAAACAAACTGATTTTAAAGTTAATTGTCCAACTGTTGGACAGCCTAGCTCATGCTTAATATGATGTACATAATTTCTATAAAATATTGCTCTTATGTGTATCAAGGCAAAAACCCCACCAAAACCACACAAATCAAGAAATCCTAATAGAAAAACTTTTATTTCCATCTTGGAAATGAAATAAATATTTTCCATCATGATCTATATCCTTGGAAGTCTATAAATGTTACATTTTCTGCACAGGTTTTGAATAGACTTAAGGAAGATGCAAGACTCGGATGAGCCTTTGATATAAGAATTTCAATGAAGAAAATGTACCTTTTGAGTATGTGAACAACAACAAAAAGAACATAACATGAGGGGGCAAAGCATAACTTTTTGTGTATCATACATTTCTACATAAAACAACTCTAAACAGTCGGTTCTGAAAAGACATGAAGAAAAAAAACCACATGCATTAATGACAGCATGCATTTGATTGCCAAAAAGCTCGTAGTTTAATGCAATTCATCATGTTTGTACTAAGTAGTAAGCACTTTTTGCTTACTAATAAAATATTTGTCTAAACTAAAACAAAGTGGGGTGTAGTTAACATGCATTACTAAAGAGTGAGTGCATGTAAGAGTGACTGATTTCTGAGTCTTGTCTCTAACTTTTCTTCTTTCAGGGGTCTCTAAGAAACAGTATATGCATGCCAAATCCATTTCATGACACACACACACACACACACACACACACACACACACACACACACTCACTCACTCTTCGGCATCCAGCTCAGGTTTCATAGCCAGCTGACCTACTTCAGGTTCAACACTCATCCCCCTGAATCTCCCTGAGCAAAAGTCCCCTGAAATTGGTTATCAATGTTCAATCAATCAAACAATCAATGTTCATCTTTCATTTACTCACAGATCTCAAAGAAAGGCGTCCAGATCTGGACAAAACTGGAGATTTTTAAGGGGAGGGGAACCACTTCTCATGCAAAAAGGAAATGTATTCAAGCTAACAGTTTCATAAATAAAAAATGTCATATTTACTATTCTGCTGGATTTGTAACCATTTTTAAATGTGACAGTTAGTTTGAATAAATTGTTTCCCTTTTGCATGAAGAAGTTTCGGTTCCTCTTCCCTTTTCTAGGATTTTGCCTTTTTTGGGAACTTTTTTGCCTCCTCCAAACCCTCCGTGGCAGTAAAAACGGAGGGTTTATATGTGTCGACAAGCTCCTGCTAAGTGCACTTCAGGTTTAGTAATTGAATCATTTCTACTCCGAGCATTCAGCTGTAAATCTCATCAGCATCTTACAATAAGTGCAAACATTTAAAACCATTTTAACTCTGCATCTATTACTGTTTTGACCCAAGCTTCTGTGTGCAGTTCTTTGAAATTATTTACAGGCTCAGTCTAGAAAGTTGTCTTTGCACTTTCTATCAGCTTTGATGATGTTAAAACTCGCCTCTTTCTATCTGTGCGGTGTCAGCTATAATCAGCAGTGAGTAATGTGGGCAGTATAAAAACATGTGCCCATTGCGTTACTATGCTATGCACAGCAAAGCCAATACATCACCTGCGTATTTCTAAATAAATCCACCCTCAACGTAGCCATAGACGCTAAACGTCAAATCATCAAAATCTAATTTCTCTCGTTTCCTTCTTCAGATAAAGTGAAAACAGCGGAGAGCAAATAACGAGATCATTTTTTTGACAAGTGACCATTATAGAAAGTTGCTGATCTCTCCGGCAGTGATTGACGTCTCCCAAGTTTTGCTCATATTTTGCAGTGTTTATACTGTGCAGGCAGGTTGGTGGTGGTATGGCGGTTCTATGACACGATCTCCTGCAGCAGGTCAGCAGGGAAGAAGCCCAGCTTGCGTCCAGTGCTGACCTTCAAGTAACCGCCCTTCTCATCTCCCTTCTTCACCACGATCTGAAACACACGGGGACAGCAACTCAACAACTTAACATCTCAACAACTCAACATCTCAACATTTCAACATCTCATCATTAAGATCATGTTAGTGCACTCTCACTGATAAATTTAGCGTTAAACTTTGGGCAGTATAGGTGACGTGGTGAGAAAGGAGACTGGTCATGCTGAAGTATCCTTGAGCAAGACACTGCAATCCCCACCAGCTCCAGGGGTGTTGATCTGTATCTGACCCTGACCTCTGACCTCTGACCTCTCTGTGGAGGTAGGAACATGAAAAAAGCATTTCTCTCTAAAAATCAGCATCAACACTACAAATCACTTTGGCCTTAATTCTTATATGGTTTATAACAATGATGCTGCAAAAACACAGGATTACAGTTTTTTTAGTTTTGAGACATAGAACACACACACACACACACACACACACACACACACACACACACACACACACACACACACACAGTGTAGCTACCTGATCTTTCTTCAGTGTGATTTGTCCCATCTCTCTGTTCCCTACAAAAGAGCGCATCACCTTGAACACCCTTTCCGATGCGCGCACTTTTATGAGGTAGTTGGTGGGGAAGTAGCCTGACTTATCCCCCATCTTTCCCTGAACACACACACACACACACACACACACACACACACACACAGAGCGAGAGCAGGCTCAGTTTTCTTCAGCTGAATACAGACATTATAGAATTGAATAGAATAGAATAGAATAAAATAGAATAGAACCTTATTGGAAAGATTAAAAAAAAGATCCTTTTAAACTCACCCTCCACCATTCTTCATTGGAGTCATCCAGGACTATGATTCGATCACCAGGACTGAAACACACACACACACACACACACACACACACACACACACACACACACACACACACACACACACACACACACACACACACACACACACACACACACACACACACACACACACACACACACACACGACACACAACACACACACGACACACACAATCAGAGTCAAACCCTCAAGGCAAGTAGTGCTCACATAAAAAACGAGTGTAGGTTTGATTGAATAGATAAATAAATGACAAGGTTGAGAAAAGGCATGCAGGGAATTGTTTGCGCCTTTTGAACCTACTGGAAGTCGAGGTCGTCCTTCTCGATGGCCTTGAAGCGGTAGAGAGCCAGGTAGTAGTGGGACTGGGAGAATGTGCCCTTATGCTGTATGGATAATACATGAACGATAACATAGAAAACCAGAGGATAGTGTCTGAAAGTGCCATAAAATGCTTCATTTTGTTGAAGCATGTAAAGTTAAAAGTTAAAGTTAAAATTCCCCAATGGGGTGTGTACCATCTCTCAAATCGGCCAAATTTGCCAACTTGGGTAGGATCTCCCACAACCACAATAGAAGAGAGCTTACTGTAATTGGCTGTAAGAAAACATTGAGCCTTACATGGAGCACACTAAAACATACACTACTACACACACAGTGGTAGAGCATGGCATCATTGGCGTCTAACACTCGATATTCTAGAACTGAAATTAACTTTATTGTCCAATTAAGGCTGGAAAAATACCTTTGGTCATTCCTCAAGAACACTGAAAACATAAACATGTGCACATACAGTTTTACAACTGGCAGAGCATGGGGTTATGTGCTCTCAGTAGTTACTTGAGATCATACTTGAATTGTATTATTGTATATATGTATTGTATATTATTTGTATAACATGTTACAAAGTGAAATGAAAAAAGGCAAAATGTCATGAATGAATGAAGTGGATGAATAAAATCAAGGTAGATTTAAAAGGAAATTTAAAAGGTGTAAAAAAATGTAAATACAAAAAACTTACCTTGTCATCTGCCTTGTCTCCTCCTTTCTCCTTCTTGTCTTCAGGCTTCCCTACATGGACATTGGACACCGAAGACATCCGGAAAAAACGGTTTTATTCTCATACGTGGACTTTCAGTGGAGCAGGGATCATTTCACATCATACTGCAATTCATAATGTGATTGTAGAGCAGTTATTGTCATCTATTTCCCTATTGAAGATTTATGAGTCTTAATGGGTTTTTTTTCCATTTCTGCATTTTGAAGATGAGACGCCTCCTGGATTAGTTGAAATGTAATTGACTCATGCATTAAGAAAAAGGCACAAATTAAAAGTAAAATACCCCTATTATTGTAATATTGCTGATTTTGTTTCTTCTCCATACCTTCTCCTCCCTCCTCATGCTCTTTGGGCTGTTGATTCTCCTCTTCCTCCTCCTCCATCATCATCATCATCTGGAGGGGGAAAACATTGTCAAAATCAGAAATGTACATTCATATCATATTTTATATAATGCATTACTTCAAACACTTTCAAAATAAAATATATTTTCTTCATTTCTTCATTCATATCTGTCTGGATGGACAGTTTCTTCTGTCGGTGGTGTAAAGCAAGTTTAAAGAATGAGAGAAAGATGTGTAGATGTGTTGCTTTTTATGGTCTGATTCAAACCATCTTTAACACTCACATTCTTCTTGTCGTTGTCGTTCTTCTTGCGTTCCTTGTTAGCCATGATGACGCCGACCCGCAGGGTGTCGAACACTGGGTCGTTCCGGTTGGGGTTGGCTGGTCCAAGACAGATTGGGACAGATAATTACATCACACAGTTCAAGTGTAATATTTATTTCAGTGGTAATACATTAGTAGTTGTGGCACATTGAAGTAACAATCAAACAAATGCCCATTTTGCTGCTATCTGATTGATATCACACAGTAATGATCCAACCTCGAGCCAGTTCATAAAAGCTTTTACATTTTACTCCCTGATAGAACTGGCTCATAGCATTGGCTCTCAAAAAATAGTTCAAGCAAAAAAAAAAAGGCAAATACAATATTGAACTTGGTCTCTTAAATTGTACTTTGGGACCCCAAAATTGGGCAACTCTTTTGGTCTTCAATTGAATTTGTTTTCTTGACCATGGGGGTTCTTTTTCTCCTTTTGGTCATAAGCTGAACGAGGTTAAGAAACTAGATATACATTATAAATATCCCCATATTGCTAAAAAAGTGATCTCACTTGGATCTGGTTGGTCGCTGCTGTACAGGGGGGAGCTGTAGGCCCTTCTGAAGCCAGGGGGCTGTAGAGGAGAGACGTGGAGGACAACCATGTTTCAAGGTTTCATACCATTTATAGTCATGCATTTCTGTATAATGTTACATTTTGGCGAGCAAGGAAGAAATAGGATTAGCGAGGAACATGTCTCACAATTTTGCCGAAGCATTTCTGGTACTCGACGTAGGACTGGCACGAATGGTGGATGTTGGTCTTGCAGTTTTTGCACCTCAGGGCAAATTTGTTGTTCACTGAAAGGTAAGCGGAGGGAAAGCAACAACGCCGGTCATAAATCCTTATTCTCCTACAGCTTTAGTATTCAAAACACCATTCTGAGTCTGTAGTGTTGCTTTTCCACATTCTGTACCTCCTTTCAGCTTTCTTTACCCACAAACCGTCCTTTGCTGACACCTTATGGCCTGCTATAGTTTTGGATTCTACTGTTATGAAACATCACACACAGAGCCGGCTCTACCCATTAAGCGATATAAGCAGTTGCTTAAGGCCCCCTGGTCTCCGGGGGCTCCCTAGAAAATATTTTTTTTAATGAATACGAGACAATAATGAAATAAAAATTGAACTTCCTAAACAAAAACAAAAACAACATTTCCTGCCATTTTTGCCAACAAATAGTGACAAAACAATAAACTCAGAGACGGGCGAAATTAACAATTTAGGTAGGCTAAGTAATTTACTGTCCCCTACGAAACAAGCACTGCAGGATTCTGTGTTAAAAAAAATCACATTTTGCGGGATAAGTATCTTCACAAGCTATTCTTCGACAGTTTACCAGCACTTAGGGGGTAATAGACAAATACTGTATTGACTGTAGTCTATTTAAAGATAGTGTTGCTCCTAACAGGTCCCACTTTAGTCTTTACATGCTTATTTGTACATTATGTGTGATTAAACTAATATTTACAATACACAAGTTGGTTCAGTGCCATGTGAAGTGGCAACACGTTACAATGATGGGGGCCCCCCAAACCAAATCCTGCTTAGGGCCCCCAAAAGTCTAGGGCCGGCCCTGATCACACATTATGTATAATCACATCCATAGCCTGACTTTTCCTTGTACAATATGTTGTGGTCTTGCACCTGCATGGTGTGATACAGCGCCTCCCCCAGGGTGACCTCTGAAACAGCATATTAGACCACATGAACCTAAATCTCTGTTGGAACTAAAAGTAATGACAAACCTTCTCGCTGTGGCGTGTCAACCCACCCTGAATATCCAATGCTAGGGCAAACATAGGTGTGATTGCGTTTTCATTTCCCCACAGCTTGAAAAAGGAGCGAGGCAGTATACATACAGACTATCATGCGAGCACAGACGTCGCAGAACTTGGGCTTCTTGCAGTAGTGGTCCTTGAACTTGTGGGGTTTGTCGTTGATCCGGACAACAGCCGGTGGAGGCTCCGGATCCTTCTCCTCCACCTCCACCTCCTCGTCATATATGAAATAGACCTGGAGGACACAAAGGACATATCTCAAATTATTTTAACAGCATTGATAAATTGGACAAAGTCAATGTGGTTAACGTAGTCTTTAAAGAAAAAAAAAGCATCATGAAAAACTAATATTGGTGATAATTTTGGAAATATTGCTCTAAATTGCCTTAAAATATTCTCTGCATAACATGCCTTTAGATAACACAGTGATGATGTGGCTCAATATTCTTTGATAGATCATTTTGTAGTTTTGATACCCTTATTATGAAACACCATGCTGTAAAAGGTTTCATTCTATAAAATGTCTGACATGCACAGAGCTCACAAAAATCTGCTTATGTGCTTTTCCTCTTCAGCTGTTCAAAGAGTGAGTACACACAGTAGACAGTCACATTTCTAATTAAACCTACAGTGAGTTTACCCCACTGGGATAAAAGAAGGAAACACTCAAGTTATGTTATTCTGATTGACGCTGTACTGTATTTGGAGCGTCCCAGGTGGCGGCTAGTCAAAACCCCTTGGGAAGGGCACTGTGTTGCTAACGGTGATAGGTTGACGTGGCTCACTCACTGTTTCTCCTTCCTCCCTCACTACGTTTTCAGGGGCTGGAGGATTGTCGTGGATATCCACCGAGTTCTTGTCTTCCTCCCTGCCACACACACACACATACACACACACACACACACACAATAAAACACAAAAACACCAGTAAGCGACATTATATGACACGATTTTACAACTTTCTAAGAGAGACTATTATGTTTGATGCTTGATGGAAGTGTCAAATTGCCCCTTCCACCTCAAAGTAATTGAGTGTTGATGATTTAGTATGTGAAGATTCCTGTGCTGCATTTTGTAGAGGTTGTTGTATCAGGGATGAACATTGTAGTTGTTGTTTATCCTCTAGCTGGTGCAAGATTTAGCTACTAGAAGGAGACGGTGAGGAGGTGGCAGTCAGGCTAGGGCCGACAATCTTAGAGTTCTACTTAAATGGATAATGTATTGATTTCAGCAACATGAGCCTGTACTCACTGGTCCATGGTGCGGCGTGGACAATCTTAACGCTGTCCCACCTAGACAAACAAAATCATTATCATCTCTTGCAGGATGTTCATATAAAGTGTAATGGCACATTGATAGATTTTGACAAGATTTGCAGCAATTAGGCTGCCCCCGTGTCTATTTCATCTGAGGCTTTCTTGGAGCTCCACAGTATGGAAAATGTAGTTTTGGTGCTTCGTTAGTTCAACAAATGTTGGATTGCATCAACTGCCCTGAAGCACTACACTTCTGTACCACACAAATTACCTTTCACTGACAGAAATGTCTCTGTTCAATTTCAAACAATAGTCTAGTCTATTGAAATGTCATTTTTAAGGTGTGACTTTTCCCTTCTCAACTGTTCAGAGAAAACATGAAATATGAATCAGTCTTTATTTGCCAATGATTGTCACATTGATTAAATAGGTTTTGGCTCAGCATTTTAACATCACTTAATGTCTATACAGAAATATTGATCAAGCTTATTGTTATACGTTAGAATGACTTCTATGAGTTCTGTGGAAACTAACTTACCAAAAACAAGGCACACTCACATAGACACACACACACACTTGGACACAACAGATGCACAGAATCTCAGGTGTCTTCTTGTGCTTATGTGCACACATATATACGCTTGTGCACAAATAAAGTCACCTATTTATTTATGCACTTGCACTTGCACGCACACACATATACATGAGTGCACTTGTCCACTCAACTAAACTATTCTGGGGTAGTGAAATCCAATCTCATCACAGCTAAATTTGGGTGCCCCTGCCAGTAAGGGGAAGAGACAGAAATTCTGGAAAAAATTATATTATCAGTCCTCTGTGAGTTAGCGCAGGCCTCAAATACTCTCAATAAGGTGATTATCAAACTAGTATTCTAGAGCATATAAAGGCCTGAAATACCTGAAATAAGTTGACTGACGTTGTCATTCCTCTTGTCGTCCAAACATTCTGGAGAAAAATTGCCAGAACCATGAATTTATACTGAAACATACCTGTTGTCGAAGTTCACACAGCTCAGTAGAGAAACTAGTGGCCAGAAACAAGTCCGGTGTGTTGGTGAACCCCTCTGAGTTCTTCACCTGTTGGCAATGGCTGGAGTGCTTTGAGAAGCCAACCAACCAACCCGCCTCCTTGCTTGAGGCCTTTAGGCTTCCACTTCAACAGCCTCCAAGTCGGGGTCCTTCTCTTTATTCCCTCTGTATTCCCTCTAAGTGATTTCCAAAGGGTTTTTCAGACTCTGAGTTTGTGTGTGTGTGTATGTGTGTGTTTGTCTGTGATTGTGTGTGCGTGCATGTGTGTGTGTGTGTGTGTGGCTGGGCACCCAGGCGTCAAAGTGACTGTTTGAGACAGCTGGGGACCTCAGACTGAGCACCGATGACGAGGGGAAATCAGATACTTTTTCTCCCTCTCTCTTATTACGCTCACACACACACACACACACACACACACACACACACACACACTTCTTTCCCCTTGTCACACTCATAAACACAAACAGAAACACACACACACACACATACACACACACACACACAGACGTAGACATGCACACTAATCTCTGTCCTTGCCCCTTAATGTCCTGCAGACTTCTCACACAAATAGAAACCAATTCTAACACACAAACACACACACACACACATAGGAACACATGCATGCAATGTCACCTGCCTACTGAACATTTTTATCCCAGAATTCCCCTCAGTGTCAATGGTGGTTTAAAATAAATGTGTATGTGTGTGCGTGTGCGTGTGCGTGTGTGTGTGCATGCATGAAGGTGTGCCTGCATGTGTCTCTTTGTGCACTATGCAATATTGTATTGTGCACTACAGGAGACCATGAACTATTGCAGTTTTATTGTCTAGGCCTACACTAAACTTTGCCATAGCCAGAGTTGTGTGTGAGTGTATTTTTCTGTGATGGGCTATCTGGGTCACTTCCTTGGAGTATTTGAAAGAATATTTGAATAGCTACAGATAAATAGACACAATAGACACTTAAAAGACTTTATTCATTCACATTAACTAACCATTATTTTATATTATGTGAGGTTATTTGGGCAAAATAATGACTGAAAAGGAACCCTAAGTAGATCAGTATGGAATGTGATCTGTATAGATATATTTTAGTACACAAGATATATAAATATATAATTATGTCTTACACATTTTATTTCCATATATTGCCAAAAATGCATTGTAAACACTTGAGTTCTTATCTGGTCAAACACACACTGCTGACAGGTGCCATTTGGATCACACGAATCCATTATACACTATTATAAAAAGACATCTGTCCCAGGCCTATTATTATTCTTTCATTATCATGTCCTTTATCAAGGAGCTCGACACTGATGTCTGGAACACTACAAAGGTCCCGTTGCATGTCGGGTACAATACTCTCGCCACAGTCATTGCGCATGCCCAACAGAAAACTCCATTATTTTTTTGCACGGAATCTGCAAGAAAAAAAAAAACAGTGGGCAACTGTGAATTTGGGATTAATGGATCGTTATGGTAGTTGGATATACATCTGAAAGCACGACGGATTAGTAGAATATAGACCAAAGCAACGGTTGGATAATTTGCAACGGGAGCGGGACATCCTTGAGTCTTGTTGGGACACTCCAGAATCAAGTAAATTTCAGTCAATGCTAGCTCTTTAGCCTAGCTATCTTGCTAACATTAGCCCGAGATCAGAGGCGCAGTAAAATGAAGCGTTATTGCCCTTTGTTTTTAAATCGGACGGGCAGACGCTGCATAGACACGGACAGTTGATTGGTGGCGGAAATACCTGATCCGAATGATTGCATAATTCGTTTGATAATGATATATAGGCAACATTCGTATTCAAAACATTCTCAAGCTAGTCGGTTAGCTAGCCAGCTAACTCTTGATTCTCCCGCGAGCCAGAAAAGCGAAGACTCCAAAACTTCGCAAACACAGAGCTTGACGCAGAGAATGGTTATTAGATTCTGCTAACATGAGTTAGCGAAAGTGCAGCCTAGTAATCGAATCATTACAGAAATTTGCGATTAAATATTATGCACGGCTGGTTTCTTTATATCGTAATATGTAAGAGTTGCATTAGTGTTTTGTGCGCCTGACAGCTGTCACGACAACATTGCACAAAGTAGAGTAGCCTGCTAGCTTAGCTGTTAGCTAACGTTAGCTGTTAGCCTGCCCTCTACTAAGTCTATGCTTCGATTTTTTTCCCACTGTCTCTGGCCATAACTGCAATGATGTCGCTTTTAGCTCAACTCCGAATCGCAGTAAGATCATATTCCTGTTTTCTACTGCCAGCTTATTAGCTTGTTACCTAATTGTAAAACGGGCTGTTGGCTTGCATTGTAACTAAACATTAGCTGAATCCAATGAACCACAGGCCTATCTAAACACACCCTCCCACTTCAAAGTAATCACAGCTTGTTCTGAAGTTGTATTCCTTCTGTGAGAGCACTGTAGCTAATGTAATCATTTAAAGTAAGTTTTAATCAGATTCTTTGCAGGAAATGGTTCATTTTAAGAGTCATTTTCACGAGTTGCCAGTGCCAACCTATCTCCATCTCTCTCCACAGCTTTTTCCCCTGTCAGCCCCTGTTCTGATATGAACTGAACAGTTTTTGGAGGAGTCGTCTTCTGGGTTGGGGATAAGCCTCATAGTTGGGGACAGTCCTTGCAGGGCATCAAGTCAGGTGTTTCTGGCAGTCTGTGTGCTTCTAACCCAGCAGCATGTACGTTGGACAGTGGATACCCTAGCCAAAACAGATCCTGGCTTCCCAAAGATGACAAGGTATGCAGAAATTTGATGCAGGATTTTTTTGTATTACCTTGGTTCAGGGTAGGGTTAGTCTTTTTCACCCAGACATCCATGAAAAATATATTTTCTCTTGTCGTGGCCACACCCACTGGTGATAAGAGTACATCCCTTTTTAGGTCCCAACTATTAGTGTAAGAAAACAAGTTCTGGAAGAGTGAATTCTCAGGACCATAGCTATGAGGAAAGTCCAGTGTTATGCATGTTGTCACTCGATGCGGGTATGCAGTACTGGTCCTCAGTAAAGCTTTAGTCATCAGGAATGGATTGATGCAAGACAACTAATTTGCACCCGTGGTTCTGTTATACCTGAACTAATTTGAGCATGGTACTAAGCCTACAATTTGATTCCTGCTATTGTTCAAGCAGTGCAGCTGATGTTGACGTTTGCTCTTACGTAATCAGATAAAAGTGGCTCACAGATTTTGGCATGCCGTTACTTTAATTAGAACATCGATGTCCTCAAGACTGACTGCTGAAACATTCATTCATTCACTTATGTGTGCATGTATTTCTTTCTTTCTTTCTTTCTTTCTTTATTGACGATGACGCACAATAAACTACACCCACACACGCACCAAACTACACTTGCATTTGTCATAAAATTTTAAATTTCTCTGTTGTTCGTCATCTTTTTTTGTTTTTTCTCATAATACACCTTATGATATTTTACTTTAAAGCTCTAAAGAACTTGGTTGTTTTAAAAAGTTTTATTCCAAATTGAGATATCCTGAAAAATAGGACACATACTCTGTTAAAGTGAATGCTGGCATGAAAGGAAAAGTCAATATTATTTAAGTTATTAGCTATCTTGAACCCTTACAAAATGATAACATTTTAGACAATATAATTAGCTTTTTCAGATATTGAGCGATAAACATCAAGTAACATTTTTCCTCTTGGAATAAAACCTGTAGCTTCATAAATAAGTTTGACTTAACTGGATTTGAGTGTAGATTTATTTACGCTTCGCGGCCTCTTTTCCAAGGTGCTGGAAGGCAGCAGCTACAAAATGATGGGAGGCAGTGAGACTGTCAGTGGGGACAAGGATGGTGTCCACACCACAGCAATACATGTCCCCATCGGCTGGCAGAGGAGAGTGCAGGACGGCCAGGTGATCTATGTCAGGTACGTTGGTTCAGTTACATGGATAGCACGCCAAAAATTGTATGTCAGTGTAGTCATTGTATAGCTGAAAATGTGGAACATGGGTGTGTGTGTGTGTGTGTGTGTGTGCGTGCTGGTGAACAGGATTTGCACGGGTGAAATGGGAGTCAAAAGTGCTGCATCTGCCAACAAACTTTGTGGATACTACCGGGAAAGATGACTATGGATTCCCTGGCTTTGCTTTTAGACATTTTCTTTGAAGATTTGTCTCTGCCTTGTGTGGCTAGCACAGGGCAGAACGGGTGACTAGCTTTTAGATATTTCCTTGTAGTTGCATACACTTCCTGGAAAGATGACTTTGGTTTATGTAAGGGAGAAATCAGGCTTGTTTCATTCAGCAAGGAATGATGTGTGTTGTTGTTTGTATTCTTGGTTCTATGATGCCACTGATGAATAAAAAAGGACAAAACACAGTTCCTACGCTAAGTCTGGAAAAGTATGTAGAATAAACTTGATTATTTACAGGTCTATACAAGTATGGGAGTTCACAGAAAAGTTTGGAAAATAGTTTTAGTCCTGATACACACATGATCACACATTTAATGCTATTAAAGACCCACTGTAATCTCACATGTTGTGATATTTGTGCCATGTTACCACAATGCTCTGGTCTTAAAGAGCCAAAGTCAGGCCCGTCAGAAACTGTGAGACATCACTCCTCTATACCTGGGTGCTTTGTCAGGGTGAGGTAAAAAGTAATTTTAGCCGATCAAGTAAGTGAAATCATTCAACTGATGAGGTCTATATGTCTTCACCAAGAAGGCACCACGGGACTTTACAGAATCAATCAGTCGTTTGTTGACATTTCTGAGACGTTGTATCTCCACTTAGGTGTGTTGAAAGATCGGGACTGTTTCAAGCAGCCAAATAGAACAAAAAAAGTCAGAGAGGACATATTTGTTATGGGATGTCAAAGTAGCCCAGTACGATGGTGAAGGCATAGTGGAATGCTTTGCCCGTATTATTTTCTAAAGATTGTTTAATATTCTCACTGCACATATGTTGCCCTCAACTCTGGGCTCTGAGAGGCTGATACAATTTCCGTGATGATGATAATAATAATAATAATAATAATAATAATAGTGAGATAATACTTCATTGATACCTGTAGGGAAAAAAAAAATTTCTAAGGAAAGTTGCTCCCACTACTAGAAAAATGTATTCCAAAAAAATAACCATCCTATAAAACAAGCTAATATAGGCCATAATTTAAAAGAGCTTCGTAAATCTCAATATAAGATTTAAAATATGACGGTTTATGGAGCATATTGGCAAAAAATGCAAAGAAACTGAATCTAGTACTACAAACTGTACTATGTATCTTTTTAGAGATGTACGGGAGATTTATCTTGTAGGGTTGGACTCGCTGTTAATGTTTGTCCACGTCTTTTCCCCTCAGTCCCAATGGCACTGTCCTATCCTCTCTGGACGAGGTCAAGACCTATCTGTTGACTGATGGCACCTGCAAATGTGGCCTGGAGTGTCCACTTGTCATCCATAAGGTAAAGCAAGCATACAAGTTTAAAATGTCTTAAGTGTGTGGAAACATGGAGTATGCTTACATGCACGCTAATAACTTAGTCCAGTACTCTAATTATTGAAGATGTCATGATTATCGTAATCACCGAGTATTAAATGACTCCATGTAAACCGGGTTATGAAACAAAATCACCTCACTTTGAACCGTGTAAACATTGTAATTGAAATATTGCCTTAAGCCGATTACCCCTAGTAATCAGGGTATTGGTGTGAATGTTAACATACTCATGGGTAACGTTTTTTCCCACGTAATAATGTGAGTGTGCACACAAGCACAAGTGTCTGTAGCGACTTAAGTATTGAATCGTTTGTTAGAGAAATACCAAGTGTAAATTGATGCCCTTGCCGATTCTCTGTCTCGAATTTGATTAAAAAGCATACAATGTGTTCTCTTTGTATTCTCGCTATGCCCCCTTTCTTATCTGGTCCCCGGCAGGTTTTCAACTTCGGTGTGGGTGTGAAAGTGGAGCAGCACGGCCAGCCGCTCGGCAAAGCAGAGCAGGACATGACCAAACTCTGTAACCACCGCAGGAAAGTGGTGGCGATGGCTGCACTCTGTCGCAGTATGCAGGCCTCACAGCTGCCTTTCACCACACTTCATCATCCAGGTATACGCTGGAAGCACTGGTCGTATCTCACATCGTCACCACTTTCTACACGACTGTCCTTTTCTTGGACAGTATATACTTGATAAAAGGAAGTTAATGTTGTATTATGCTTTTATTTTTCATGTCCACTTCCAGAGGTCAACAGCGGGGTAGTGGTCAGCCGCGATCCAAAGAGGATGCTTGTGGAGCGGGAGGAAGAGGACCGTGGCACTTACCAACCCAAACCCCATCTAGTCCCCACTCGACCCCACAACAACCTCCATCCGGCCCCCTGCACCAGCCCCAAATCCTCCCCCCAACTCATGTACCCTTACAATGGTTCCTCCCCTCTCCTACACACGGGCGCCAACTCCCACCATCCTCTAGATTCTTTGAGAAGGCTGCACCATCCTCCTCCTCTCCCTGCCTCCTCCTCCTCCACCACGTCCTCCCAGTTCCCAGCTTACAGCGCCACTCAGAGGTCGCCCCGTACCCCCACACCTCAAAACGTCAGTCAAGGTCAAAGGTCAACACCCAAAACCCCAGAGACTCCTGGTTCTCCTCGGTTAGGGCCCCTCTCCCCACTTCCTCCCTCTTCTCCAATGACCCTTGGTGGTGGAGGAGGGGGAGGAGGAAGAGGCACTCAGACCCACCCTCATCATCCTCACAGTGTCATTGTAGGGGGTTCTCCCCTCTCTCCGTCTCCCTCCCTCTCTCCTTCTTTCAATAACATGAACTGTGTGTCTCCTCACCAGAGATCCCGCCACCCCTCTGCCTCTTCCTCCTCCCTGTCTGAGCAGGGAGGAGCAGCAGCAGCGGAAGGAGGAGGAGGAGGAGGACTGATGGGAAGTAACTTGCCCCAGAGGAGGAAATCCACCTCTTCCTCTCCACACTCTCCTCTCCCTGGTGGCTCCCCTAACCGCAGCCTCCACTTCTCCAAATACAAGCTGGAGGACATCTTGGAGCAGTTTAAGAACTCAGGCAACAGCAGCACTAATAACCACCACCTCCTTCTCCCTGCCAACCCCTCCCTATTGACCAACCAAAGCAGCAGCAACCCTCACGTCCTCTCCCTAGCTCTTGATAAAGTCGGGAACTTGAAGCCCTCAAAGGCTCCCATGGGTTCGGCGCCCAATGCAGGACCTCCGGGATTTGGGCTGAACGCTGCGGGGCCCTCTGGTTTACCTCTGGGGCCGTTTCTGAACCACCACCACAGCCAACAGGGCAGGCCGCCACACCCAGCCTCCTTCCCTGCTAGTAGCCTCCTCTCTGCGGCAGCCAAGGCCCAGCTGGCTAGCCAGATGACCCAGAGCTCAAATTTGGGCAGCAACCCGTTGAGCTTGGCCTCTCCTCTGGAGGTCTTGAAAGAGACACAGCAGCAGTCGTCGAAGGTAACAAACAGCACTTTACACAACAACCATCCTCCCTCCTCCATCACTACTACTAGGCCTCCTCCTCCCCATCCCTCCTTCGCAGCGGCCTCCTCCCTCCTCTTCCCTCCATCCCACCCTCTGGCCCAGTCCCTGGCCACCTCCTCGCACCACCTCCCCCCCACAGCAGAGCGCAACGCCTCGCACAGGAAGAGGCAGCGCCGGTCTCCCACGGTGCTCAGCATGCTGAGAGAGACCCACCAGCTAGCTAACGGACCAAGGAAGACCCCGCTGGGAGACACCATTTCTGCCACCATCATCAACCTTTCCGCCTCTTCCTCCTCCTTCCCCTCTTCCTCGCACTCCTCCTCTACCTCAGCTGCGCAGAACCATAACGCCGCCATTTTAGAAAACCACCACCACGTCCACCCCGGGCAGATGCCCAGGCTCTCTGCTGCCCGACAGATGCCCCTCGCTGGGCCTCCTAGACAAACGGAGGCCTTGGATTTCACTACAGGCCTGACGTCTGCCACGGGGCCTCCTCTTGGCTTGGATCCTCCAACCCAGCCCCTGTCTGCTCTGTTACACCTACTCAGTGTGCAGAACGCCCAGGCCACCGCCTCAGCATCCAACTCCGCTTCGGTTCAAGTGGGATCCATGTCTGCAGGAGGTGGAGGCATGAACAAACATAGCCCCAGACTGTCGCCCTCTTCTCCCACTCCCCATTCCAACATCAGGCCCCTCCAGACTCTATGTCGAACCAGTAACACTACTCTACCCTTGACGTCGCAGCCTCTCTCTCCTCCTCCCCACTCCTCCAGATCAGTGCAGTCTCCATCACAGCCTCAGTCTACTAAATCAAGCCATTTACAGAGACTTTCCCCCTCTTCTGTGGTGCTACCCAACTCCCATTTGGCACACCACAATAGTATCCACCCTCATCCTACTTCTCCATCTCCCTCAGACAAGCACCAACCAACTGAGAATCGCATTCCTACAATAGACTCTGTTTCCCAGGCACGCTTGCGGGAAGGCTCGCCCCATGTCACCGTGGCAACGGAGATTGGCAGTAGTATGTCAACAACGGAAGACCTGAGTCATTCTCAAGGCAGCGTTGCTATAGCAATATCCACTTCCCCAAAGCCTCTCGATCTTAGCAACCATGTTCTGGCCCTCCTTGCGGCATCTTCCACTGTGCCCCAAGGGGAGGGAAGCTCCTCGGAACGTACCACTGACGCTGTGATGTCTACAATGGGAAATCACACTACAGGTGAGGATGACATTGGCTTGTCAATTTTGGAGAGCTACATTTTCAATCTTAAAAGATTTTGCCCAAACTTTTGAATGCGGTTCCTGTGACTTTGGCATAGATTAATTTATTTAAGATTGAATGTCTCTGGTATTTAACTGATTCACTGATTGATTCATCTATACAGTGCTTAATGTTATTCATGAATCTCTCCTTTAGCAGGGCCAGAAGAGACTGTGGGTGCTGACCATCAAGTCTCCACAGTGACCAAACCTCCAGAGGCCAACAGCCCCAGCCCCACCAACCCCTCTCCTCTGGGGGACAACGCCAGTCCCACTGCCCCCTCCACTGTGGGGGACACCTCTGCTCCCTTACCTCTGGCAGAGGCCTTCCCATTTATGAACCAAGAGCAGCTGCTCCAGCTGTTGTCAACCACAGGAGGTCTACCCTCCCTCTTAGACCCTACAGTCCTGGCTTCATTGCCGCTAGGGGGGCTGTGGTTAGGGGGGCAACAGGGACAGATGCCCCCTGCCCCTCCTTCATCACAAGCTCCACAGAATGTTGCAGAGCAACAGCAATCGGAACAGCAGCAGCAATTACTGATGCAGCAGCAAGAGACACAGCAGCAAAACCAGGATCAACAACAGAAACAACAACAGATAAACACCAACCAGCTGTTTCCCTTGTTGCCCTCTTTGATTGGCACACAAGGGGAGCTGCCTCTGAACCTTCTGGCCCTGCTAAACCCGCTACCACCGCCTACATCCTCAACCCCTACCCCAGGACAGGAAGCCGATCTGGGGCTAGCAGAAAAACCTGGCCTCCAGGCTCTGCTCATGGCCTCCTTGCTTTTGGGACAACAGCAGGCCCATATGTTACCTCTATCTGGGCTGGGTCAGTTGAGCCAGGTTAGCTTGGAGGTCCCTCTCCAGCAGCCACAGCAGATCCCAGCGACATTAGAGGGCCTGCCCCTGGATAAGACCTCCGGTCTCCTGGATCCATCAACCCTCCCTGGCCCTGGGCTCTTGGAGGTCCTTCAGGGCCTTCTCCCTCCTCCTCCATCTGCTGAGGGCTCTCTCCAAGCCCTTCAGTCTCTGCTCCTCTCTGCCCATATTCCTCATCCCCACACAGCCTTCCTGCCCCTCAGCCCTGCCCTGCTAACTGCTGCCCTGGGCTCCGCTGAGCTACACCCGCCTCCCCCCACCCAGCTAGCTCAACAAACCCAACATACCCAACCTCAGGTAGGCTCCCCTATCTCCTATAGCTCTTTCCTCTGAGTTCCTCTTAGTTTTGTTAGAAAAACCTATCAACTCATTTCCTAAACTGCTCCATTGTTTTCCCCCTTCCTTTAATTGCTTAGTTTCCTTAAAAAAACATCAACCCTTTTCCTAAACCCAGTTAAACACTATTTTTAACTGAGGCCCACCTCTTACACCACGTGATCTGTTATGGGTTGGTTACACACACAAAGAATAAGTGGTTCTATATAGAACCTTTAAGGGTTCTATAGCTTGGTACATATTTGGCACCCTCAAAAGGTTCTATATAGAACCATTTCAGAGGGTTCATTTAAAAGAACCCTTGGGGTTCTTTGATGCTAAACAAAATGGTTCTATATAGAACCTTTTAAAGGTTCAATCAATATCCCAAACCTTTTATTGCCTTATTGCCTTGGTTGGCCACATATTTTTAATAATTCTACAGAATTACCTGATATGAAGTTAATTTAACTACTACTACTAATTTAAATAAAATAACCAATAACCTATAATATTTAAAACTTCAATAACATACAGTAAGCCCTTTGCCACTACCAACCTATTGTAGATTGAAGAAAAAGAGAAGAGAGGTGGTTTCAAATTGACTATTCATCATCAAAAAGTAGTTGCACCTAAAACATTACTATACACAAATAGTAGGCTACATTACACAATATAAAATATTACAGTGAACAAAACATTCCATGCACACAGTTATTAAAATACAGTATATCAGCACCACATATAAAATAAAAATACAATTTAAATTTCAGTTAAGATTTTAAATATCACTGGGCAATCCTCAACATTTGAAATTACCAATAAATGTTAGTGAATAGAGTGACAGATTAAAATCATCCAGCAAAAACAAAAGAACAGTAGGCTAAAGTTTTTTAATCTTGGCAAACACTTTCTTGAAAATTACTATTTACATCAATTCCATCATTCACTGTGAAAGATGATTGTACATTTTGAGCACCGGAATAAACACTCTTTTCTTACCATTTCCTAGTTTGAAAAAATAATGTTCTATAAATGACAGTGTGTGTTTCATCTGGGTACTCCATACGAAACAGGAAATACACCTCAAGCAGACACTGCAGAGCCTGTGGCACATCCATTTCTCCACTTGTGATGGCAACTCCATCCATCTTTATGGATGCTTTCAAAGCAAGGAGGGGATTCCCTGCATCATAGAAGATGATGGTTGGGAATGAGCTTGTTGGTTCCTATGGAAAAGAAACATATGTAAGGAACCTCCTGATAGAATTCAAGCTATAGGTAATTAACAATACAACAAAATGTCAATGACAATGTGAAGATTCAACATATACCTCATCTAAACAGTAAAGGAACTTGGAGCTCTCCTTGAATAGGGCAGGCAGAATCAGGATTGCTGCGTTCCTTTGCAGGTCTGAAATTTCAGAAAAAATAAATGATCTCTGCATAAAACCATGTAGTTTTATGAATACAATTGTGTGTGTGTGAGAGTGCAAGTGTATGATGTATGATAAGATGTAACATACCATCTTTGTTAGCCTCAGTTCCCAGCAGGCTTGACAGGAGGCCCCTCTCACTCCCACTACGAGCCACCCTTATGATGTTGGGTGTCATCACATTGAGAGCATCTTGAAGATTTAGCTCCAAGTCCTGGCCAAAACGCAACCTTATTTCATGATGCATCTGCAACAAACACAAACAATGAGTACAACATTAAAAAATTGTGGTTACCAAGGTTATTTCAAGTGAACCAAAATTAGACTAAAGCTAAGCATGATAATACATTTTGGTAAACTGTGATAAAAACATAAAGTATACTTATAAATAAGTAAAATACAAGTGTAGTTGTATATAAACCAAATTAATTGGAAATTAAAATCATAACCCCCTGAATAGAGTGCTAAAAACTAGATATCTTAATGCTATATGTTTGAGAAATGAGATATCTGTAACCACATGTTCTATCACCAAGCTAACTAGCTAACTAGCTTAGTTGGGAATTAACAGTAGGTTAACTGACAACGTTGATAACTAGGTTAGCTAGGTTAACTAACAGCTAACGGTAACGTTAGTTTACAATAAGCCAAGGTAACGTTACATGTAACACACTTGCCGCCAGTTAAAACACCATGATGAAAACAGATAGCATATCTCAATATTATTTCCATTTAAAAAAGTCTGTCAGACGTTGTACCCCCCTTTAGTTCGTTGGAAACTATCGTGGTCAGTTTTCCAGTTGATATTTGACAGTTGACACTGAACTGTCCTCGCTCGTGGACATTCTGTGAAGACAGTGTCTCGCGTTCACAGTCAAAAGACCACAAGTTTGTGGTTTGTGCTTTTTTTCTAAAAAAGGTTCTTTGTTGTTTTACTGAATTTTTATAGAACCTTTTTAGACAAATGGTTCTTTGGTAGAGGATATAGAACCTTAGGGTTCTATATAGAACCTTGATGTTTTATATAGAACCCTAATGAACCCTTTTTTTCTGACATTTTTCTGCAGCCTGTCTGTCTGAAAGTATCTGACTGAATGCATACATGTTTGTTGGATGCATGCAAAGAATTGTGTGAATTTGTATCTCAGGTCCAGTCGTTCTGACTCGCTCCCACTTTGCACTTCGGTTTGTCTCTCTTGTTGCTCTGTTCCTCTGCCTCACTCTGTTGTACTTTGTTTCTCTGTGTTTCTCTCTGTGTCTTTTGCGATTCTCCTCTCCAGGTGACCACCGACCCTGGTGTCGACACCTTGATCCCCCTTCATCTCCAAGCCAAGGACAACCCCATCCTCCAACAGTTGCTCCCCACCTTGCTCAACTCTGCTGTATTAGGTGAGTCGGTGCCCGTCCACTTCAGATGGAGACCAAGTCACATAAAGTCCCAATTCAACGGATATCAGTAATGATCATTAGCCATAAATGTTACTGTTAATGTTAATAAAGGTATAATGTTTAGAAAAATGCGGTAAAGACTTTGTTTTTACTGTTGACTCACATACAATATAGATAATGAATTGGAAAATGAATGAATAGGAGTTTTATTTCCTATTATAATGATTCTGCTTGCAAAATTGGAGAGCAGGCCTTATTTAATTTTATTATCATTGTATTATTGATTTTATTATTGTCGTTACAAGCATACTATCACGGTAAGCCATCATTTCATTTATGTCTATGAAATGTGTCTTTTGTAGGAGATCTCTCTGGCCTCGCAAGCCTCCATAACATGGTGGGGCTAGGGGCCGGCTCACTCCTCCTGCCCTCAGTTCAGGCCTCCGCTTTGGGCATGCCTCTTCTCCAGGGTCCTGATGGAGCCATCAACTTGCTCAACAACATACAGGTAGCTGTCCCAAACTGTATTTGGAAATTGTTTATTTTTTTCTATTAGAAAAAGTCTTTTGCGTTTTTTTTTTTCTGGGAGTTTTTATGTTCACGCAGAATTATGAGTAATTCTGAGTATTATTAACAATGGTTTGACGCAGACTGGTTTTCATTGTTCCTTAACATCTGTTTTGTAATCTTTAACTGTCAATGGTTGCTTCACATTTTCCTTATCCAGCTGAACATTGCGCCACCGTCAGAGGGAGACAAGCCAATCCCGATGCAAGAAACTCATAGCCCTGCCCAACAGGAAGACCTTTCAGCCAGTCAGCTAGCTCCAGAGGTGGTCCGCAGCCCTGTCCCCGCCCCTGCCCCAAACCCAGCCCCACCCCCACAACGAGGATCTGAGGGTGGGCCTGTTAGCAGTGGGGGAGTTATAGATCCTTACACCTCTTTCATGGACACGATTTATACCTCCTTCCTCCAAGTCAGCGCTAAAGAGCAGGAAGACGGGGCCCAGTCGGGGCCGACGGACCCCACCTCACCCTTCTGTGCCTTACCCCCAGTTTCTTTCCCAGGGGAGCACCCTGCCCCGTCCACACCTGTCCACACTCTCCCCCAGGCAAGTGCCCCGGTCTCACTCAGCCCACGTCGGGCCTGCTCCCTTCGCAACCCTGACTTATCTCGACTCAACCTGGAAGCAGCAGCCCACTCCCCAGCCCAGGGCACCCCCAAACGCACCGAGGACGGGTCTTCGTCGCCCTCACAAAGGAAACCGGTCATGGTAGATGGACACACCCACTCAGAGCCCCCTCTGCCACCCATATACCTAGAGGAGGCTAAAACGGACTGTGCTGGGCCCGCCACAGCTGTGTGCCCCTATGTGGAGGCCGGGGTGGAGAGGCAGGGGGATCTGCCCCAGGCGGGGGGGGTACCTCAGTCCCAGGGATGGATGCAGTGGGAGGCCCAAGGAGGAGACTGCTGGGATGCTACTGCACACTGAACAGGGAAGGGTGAGTGTCTGGGTCTTGTAGATTTTATTGGTTCTGTTCAAGGAAAAAATCCACCCTGAAATGCTTGGTGATGCATTCCTGGGTCCACTTTGTTGTTTGGTGTTTTTTTGTTTTTTTATTAACTCTTTAAATATAGACAATGTCACATCAAGATATTTCTAGCACTACAGCAGCAGTTTTGATAGCAGAACATTTTTCATTTTGCACCAACGTTCAACAATCATACTGGGATGATAAGGAAGAGATGAGGAAGAGGGCCACAAGACATGCGTTTTGAGTAAGGGGCTTGGCCACATAGACCCGTCCCAGTATTCACTCTCATCCATTCTTGTCAAAAGTTCATTCTAGGAAATGTAGGAAATAACTAACTGAAGATGAGTTGGGTTGAGGGAAGTGGATACACCAAAAAAAGTAAATGACAACACTTCATCATATCACAAAATAACTCCTGGAACACATTGAACATCTCAGATTGATGACAAATAACAGTGTAAGAATCTCCAAGGGTGGATTTGTCCTTTTTAAAGATGCTATGTGAAGGATCTCCTCATATTGCCTGTGAAATTAGTTGTAATGACATATTTTAATACTACCAAAAAAATATAAGCCTTTTTATTTCAAACTAGCCTCAATGATTTATTTATTCTGATTTTTGGAATTTTATTTGACTTCATTCCCAGCAACCCATAATAGTCATCTATTAGCCAACAGTAAAAGACAGTGGTTGTGAATGTGTGAAACACAGTACAAAGTAGCAGAAAATAACCCTTTTTTTTAAGTCTGGTTGTTTTGTAATGTGATTTTGATTTTTACCCCCTCAGGATCAAGCAGGACCAACAGGGGGAGCCAGAAGAGGACGGAAAAGGAAACAAACGTAAGTTGTCTTGTCATCATTCATCTCTTGGATTTAAACATGTGAGATGTAAGCAGGGAGTCACCAGGTACACGAGGAGATTTTACAAAGCATGTACGAAGCAACTACCCCAAACTGTTTTTTTAGGCTATATCATACTGTATAAAATAATTGACGTGGCTGTTGTATTTTGTCTGTCAGGCTACAGAATGTGCTAGAAGACTTCAGAGACATGGACGCTACAGCCCTAGAGGAAACAAAGCCTACGGTAAGATCCAACCCCCTGCATGACACACAGATCTGTCGGTGAAAATATCAGCATCACGGGTCGTTGCTTACTTACTCAGTTGTGTCATTGAGCAATGCGAGTTAGGCTCCGTACATGAGGAACCCGTCTTTATAGCAGTGGTTTACTGACCCAAAACACTACAGCAGTTACTTCACTGATTAGTTCCCCCTCTCTGGTTGAAGGTGTGTTAAACTGCTGCAGTTTAGGGATGCAACTGTATGAGATTTAGATTTTTACGATTATAGTCTGAGGAAATATGGTTTCTTAGAGCTACGATTTATAATGCTGTCATTTATTTTTCCAACTCTAAGGGTAGGGAAAATCAAGCGAGCATTTTATAATAAAAGAGTTTTCACATTTCTTTTGGTCCTGCAAAGAAACATGTACTTTATTTTGAAAACACATTAATGTAGTTTAACAATTAACTTAAGCTTTGTTGAAGCCAACAGTGGCTTTAAAGCACTGGCTTGATTTTCTAGTTTTCAGTGGCTATGCTGCTGCTCCTTTCCAACAACACCGAGAGAACCAAGCGCTAGTAGAAGTTAAAAATATTTCAATTTCTAGCACAAAAGTGGCATGTTTTAAGTCTCCACCCTGTTGAAGTGTCCTTGAGCAACATAGCTCAATGAGCGCTATCCTGTAGTTTACCCTGCACTCTTACTTTTCTGTGGAGGGGGGCCATGTGAAGTTTTTCTTGAAGAGGTGAGTTTTCAGTTTATGCGGGGAAAGCAGGGAGTGACTCTGCAGTCCTGATTGGGGTGGCAAGATCATTCCAGCACTGGGGAGCCAGGAAGGAGAAAAGGGAAGGCTGAGTAAACCTACAGGTGTTTGTTTGATATCGCTCTAATGGTGTTGTTGTCTCTCTTGCTCCAGACAGCACTGTTGAAGCCCGAGAGGTCAGTCCGAGGCAGGAGGCGACGAGGCGCCAGGTCTCAGAGGCAGTGATTGGTTGGAGGGAGCTGTCAGTCAAAGCTGTTCACCAATCACGGTGGCCAGAATCCCTTCTTCTCCACACTATCTCTCCTCCATCATCACCACTGCTCTCCACTGTCTAGATCTTTTTTTTTTTTTTTTTTCATTTCAACTGCACTAATATTATACCGTTGTCATGTCAACTGTTGTTATGGCAACCACTACGAAAAAACATAGGAGAGATCTAGTTTGAAAAATACGTTTAAAAACTAAAAAAATGAGAGAAATTCCACAGATGCTTTTTCACTTAGGTCTTCTCTTAGGTCTAGTTCACAAAATAATGGTTGCTTGACTTTGTGGTCAGAGATCCGTTAATGGTTGGTGTTAGAATTATGTCAATGGAAACACAAAAAATGACAAACGTACTGTTTCTTCTCATCAGTGTGTTTACTGTGAGTCAGGATAAAGCCCATCTACTTGAATGATGCTATGGTTGCTCTCTGTTGAAAGTGTGTTTGTGTGTGTCCTTTTTATGTGTTCTGTGTATGTTTGAGAGTGTGTTGGACAACAGTGCTATTGCTGAGCCCCCTCACTATTCGATCATGGTTTAGTTGAATTTAGGCCCTGACCGTAAAGGTATAGAGGCCTCTTTGCAGAGACACACAATGGTTGTATTCCAAAAGACTTTCCTTGGGTTTTCAAAAGGTGCTGGAAGAGAATGGAAGAAGGAAACAACCTTCAGTTGTTCTCATTTTGAAGTAACCTTTGTTTGGGACAAGCTAAGGAAAGAATTTTGAGAGCGAACCTCCAGCGAACAGAGCAGGTTTCTTCAGTTCCTGCAGCCCTTAGGACATCACCCGCTGCTCACACTTCAAGAAAATGAGTTATTATGGTTTCCCACGTCGTGTCTGTTAATTTCCCCCTCGTGGTTATTACACCTGTTACTGAAATCAGTGGATGATTACGGATCTCAGGCCTGTAGGAGTCTCTTAGGGAGACTTTCCTCTCATAGATATATGAACTGAGAAATCAGATAATAATGAAATCCAATCGTAGGAACTCTGAATCATGTTTTGTCAGCAAAAGCCACAGCTTCCAGGCAGATCTGGAAAATATAGAACATTAATTTAATAATGTTCAGGTCCTGAAAGGTTTTGAGTTCCACAACAAATCTGGAATAGTATGGAAAGGCTCCAATATGCATGATTACACTTTGGTGACCCACTACCATTTCACATACTGTGTTATTTGTTGCTGTGAAAAAATAATCTTTAGCTATAGCGTGATAGAGCTTATTTGATAATCATACTGCCTAGCCACTGTCAGTGTATTGAACACCGACCCAAATCTTCAAACCCAAATCAGGAAATTACAGACTGGGGAAAAACTTGCAGATTTTGAAATGGAACCAGTGCAGGAACCCCAAGAAACGCTGTTCGGTTACAGACAGTTACGTCCTTTCATTGGTGGAATGAATGGCTTGAAAAACCTGTATGCTGAGAGAGAAGATGTCTGTGGGTCTGTTGAGTCAATGTATTACTGTGGACTTGGAGTAATCCTTTTCTCTCTGTCTCCTCATATCACTGTTTTGAGCTCTCCTCCACACACTGCCCCGCCCTAAGAGTACTGGCATCTCTAGCTGTATTTAAAAAAAAAAAAAAAACTAAAATTAAAGTGAAAAAGAAAGCAGATTATGCAATTTCTACACTTGGAGATTTGTACATATGTAAAGTTAATGTGTTTTATTTTGATTTTATATTGTTAGAGAAAGAGAGACAAGAGAGAAAACAATGAATTGTGAATTTTTCTGGGAATTGTAATTAAGTATTTTTCTCATTCTACCCCTTGCTTTCAATACTTATGTTTAAAAAAGACGATTAAATTGTGGACTGTAGCTTTCTTTTTATATGGGAGTCTTTTTTTATTTAATATTAAACTATTTACAGAAAAATGTACCTCTTGTGTTGATTTCTATAGTTAAAGTGTACATGAGCAACTTCTTGATGCAGTGAAGATGGCTTATATTGCCTTCAACTCAGACACAGACGCATTGGAAAATATGAATGTGTTTGTGTGGATAGTGGATTGTAAAGAAACCAATATTGGTCAAAATTGTTAGCTAAAGTAGTTGTTTTCTGTTTGCCCTGGCACTAAAATGAATATTCTGTTACTGCAGTTTGCAATTGCAGTTTTACTTAGTGATTTACTAAAGATATTGTTTGAGATGTATGGTCTGAGATATTGCAATGATTGACATAAGTTAAACATGAGTTTTGCATTGATTTTTAGGTTGTAACTGGCTTATTTTAAGGTTATACCGATATATTGGCATTTATTAAATATCGCCCACTCGGTGTCGTTCACAGCCGGTATGATAGAGATCCCTCCCTGACTTCAGCTTCATAAAAGTGTAAAACCTGCAAAGAAATATTATTTCTTTGCATTTTTCTTTATTCATTTAATTGTTCAATTCTATTTTTGATAATTAAATCTTCATTTAAAGGCCTAATGCATCTCAGAGGTTACCCTATGATTGGAAAGGTGGTCAAATTAAAAGATTTTGTATATTGGCACAAAGTATCGTCTGTCAGCTGTAATGCTAAACGTGGTAAAACAGACCAGTATTGCGAGTCATGATGACTGATGAATGTTCCAAAAACGTTAAGGTGTTTTTAGATCATTCTGCTGCATCATTGTTGCCCCTTCAGACACTAATGGGCCTTCAAGTTGAGGCCCGAGCTCATCTTTTAATCAATATCTCCAATACCTTCCCAGAATGGATGGTTATTCCTTCCAAGATATATAATCAAGTAAGGCTCTAATAAGTCACAGCACCTGGCATGCTGCATCAGCAGGCATATTGTCTGGATTAGAGCATCAGTTTGCAGACAACCATGAGACAGAAATTAAGTTATTGTGGACCCCTAATTTCTCTGTTGGGGTGTGACGCTGCCACATCCGGCCTTCTGCCTGTGTGGATGCTGAGGCGGTGGGTACCACTTTAAAGAGAGATGCAGACCACGCCCTTCTCTGAGTGACAGAAAGAGGGCGCAGTGACAACCAAACAGGCCGACCAGCAGCAGCTATACCTCACTGCCCTTCCAGCAGCATCTCACCTTCAGCCGGCCGGACCACACCACCGCATCCAAGGAAAAAAACAAGGGCGACAGCATTAAATAAACGAAGACTGAGCAACGGGGGAAATCCAAGAAGGAATCGAACAATATCGGAATCGGTTATTTCAATGATGTAGGGTATCCTATTTGCGATTTTACATCAAAGTTGACGTCTAATTTCGCCTGCCCGCCTCTGCGACAAGGAATCGTTCAGCTGCGCATAAATCCTATAGTCGCTCTCAGCTGCCAGGACAAAACGTCCGTCTAACCTCGGTTGTCTTCGCTTGCCAATATCGTCGGAATAACAAGGGCCAGTCCAGCAGCATCCCCGCATCCCGCATCCCGCATCACTTATTTCACGGTCGAATAGGCCTGCAAGTGTCTGATCCTCCAGCAGCTTCCCCCCTCAGCAAGCCAGCATCCTTCCTAACTGAATCTGCGCCATGGCGGATGTTCCAGCAGAGTGCAACATAAAAGTGCTGTGTCGCTTTCGCCCTCTGAATCAATCGGAGATTTTACGTGGGGATCAATTCATCCCCAAATTCCAAGGAGACGACACTGTCGCTGTCGGGGTAAGGGGCGCTTTGTTGTTCATACAGGCCCTCATCAATAAATTATCAAGTCCCATCTGTTTGGGTAATGACTTTCTAGAAAAAAAACGCGAATAATCGGTGCAGTGATCGTATAATATATTTCTTAAACTGAATTTGTCCTTGCCTGCCACGATAAAGCACCATGCATAATGTTTTTGGTTGAAATGCGCACATTGGGCCCTTGCATCAGCTGACTGGGGTCTGGCCCGTGTAGTCTCTGAATGAAACATAGCCTGACCTATGGGTTACTGTATGTTTCTGTGTGTGTACTGGTCATTTATGACTCACCCTGACTCATACCACAGATGCAAGCCTGATATAACCTCTAGAGATAGATAGAAATAAAATAAAATATTTTCCAGGCTCATATTGATGCAGCCATTTGTTCTGGTTGTGCTGCCCTGAAGGAGACAAGCCTATTCTATTCTATTCTATTCCAATCTAGTCTAGTCTAGTCTAGTAGTCAATCTCAAATGATGCCTTGGCTTGAATTTTCATAACAGATCTAATTGAGCTTGCCATTTGTAAGCAATATAGGATTCCACTGGATTTATGATACAGCAAATGTTACCGGTTTAGTCACATTTGCAGGTATGGACCGTTGGGGGTGATATCGCAGTAGATATCGGACTACAATGGATGGGCAGAGAGACTGGGAACTGGGAAACAGGGTGTAACCAAACCTGTTGATGCTGCACGTCCCATTACAACCTCATTTAGCTGAAGGTGCCTTCAAGAGGAGTAATGATATACTCTGAGATTTCCCTTGGTGGATAAACTAATGTCACACAACGCACACATTATTCTGTCTTTGTGAATGGTCGGTGTTATGAGATAGAGTGTAGATGTTGTAAAGATAGAGAAAAAGTACACAAAGCTGTGGCTGTGTTATGCCATGAACAGTGTGGGATTCAATTCACTTTCAATTCAATCAATTATTGAAGTGGAATTTTGTCAAAATTGAATAACTAGAGATAGATTTGAAGATAGATTTGCCATGTACTGATTGATAATGAAGTTACTGAGGACTCTCTTGAAATCAAGAGAATTGAATTGATTTGAACCTTGTTTGCCAAGGTTTTTACAAGGTCTTTACAAATACCTGCAATGTAAGTCAGGGAAAATTAAATGCTGTATGCCAGTAGACAAATTTCATTATATTAGTCTCATACTGAAAGAAGTCTCTCTTGGACAACGAGATAACCTTAAAGAGAAGTATTCATCCAAGGAAGGTTAAATAAATTAAAAAAAGAATAGAATAGAGGTGGACTCTGAGGAGAGGGCACAGGTTTCATGGGTTCTCCTCTGACTGGAGAATAGTGTGTAGAACGAGGAGTTATGGCGAGACGTTGCTCAATGATAATGGAAGCATCTCGTCCTGACCTTCTCTTCCTACTTTCAACATGACGCTTTACAGTAGAGTCAGAAACTGATCTCTGTAATTGCCTACAGAGAGAGGATCAATAACCATCCAGCAACCCCATGCATCACTGGCTGACCTGCTTTCACTCCTCTCTCTCTCTTTCTTTCTGTCTCACGTTCTCTCCATTTTCTGCTTCTCTGCATCAGCATCTGTCTCTGTATCTCTTTCACTTCATCTCTATTTCTATTTCTCTGCCTCTCTGTTTTCATCTCTCTCTTTCTCTCTCTCTCTCTCTCTCTGTGTCTCTCCCTCTGCCTCCTCCACCCCTCCCCCACTCTTTACAGGGCTGAATGTCTCTCTCCAGGAAATTACCCTGTCATGGGGGCGGTCCATCAATGAGTCAATTTGTTAATGACATTTAATACAGCTCACAATCTGGCAGTGCTCATTGTTGTGTTGCATTCAGGTCTCTGTCTCAAACGGGACGGTGACACTCAAGGTTGAAATAGCCTGTTTTCTGTTTTTTCATTCTAAGCTAACAGTATGCTCATTTTGCATTTGTTGTAGACATTATTTTTTTTAAGTTGGATAGAATTTTAAATGAGCAAACTGTACTTTTGATTTTGTGTCAAACCCATCCCAAAATAAGATGTTTACCCTTCTACAAAATGACCGACGACATCAAAGTAAAAGTAAAAAGACAGAATCATCTTTATTTTTTCCCGGGAAAAGCTAGATAGCATCATGAAATAAAACCCTTTATTTTGAAAGCCCCACTGGACAGTATTGAGGAAAAGTAGCTAATGGCACCATCCAGGATGCAGGGTCATAAATTATAGGCCTTCATTGTCTTATCTTTCACTCTGTTCTCATATTGGATGCAATACCAGTAATGGATAAAGAGCATCTTTTAACCACCTACGTATGCCCTCTATCTTACACTGTCAGGTCCTGTGTAACACAGTGGATGAAATATGGCTCTGGCATAGCTAGACTTTAGCAGCACTGCAGAGTTGGCTTTCTCAAAAGCTCAGTGCTGATATCATCTTCTTTTGTTCGTTGGTGAGGGAGTTAGGTGGTTTGATCTGCTGTGGCGGAGCTAGGAAAAGAAGCTTTGTCATTTAGCAGACGCTTTTATCCAAAGCCACTTACAAAGGTACTTGACACTATGTGGGGATCGAACCCACGACCCTGAGAGTCTCATGCTCTACCTACTGAGCTGTCCGGGCCATCCACTGGGACCATGTACAAAACCATGTACAAAAATGTTGTGATGCAGTATAGGTATATCAAGGCTACATATTTGTCAGCATATTTTCAGCATATTTTCAATATAAGTAAATAACAGCATACCTTGTGTCAGTATGTTATTGGAACATAATATATGTGTGTGTCTCCCCAAACTAGATGACAAATGACACCTATTTTGAAAGTGTACATTCCTATGCTTTGCCTTTTCATGGCCTGGCACGTGCAGATGGAGGATGAGTCAGTCAGTCGGTGCAGCTCTTCGCCAAGCATCAGATACCTCAGTCTGATGTCCTTACAGGGCTGACATCATTTCCCAAAGCTTAGATTGATGACTAGGTGTTGGAGAAAGGGATTAAGGAATAGGCTGGCTGGTGGGTGGGTGGCATTCAAGAACAAACCGTCATGTCGTTTTTCTGTCCTGTTTCTTCATAGAAATGTATAAAAGGAGATGATGTGTTAGAATATCCTTCTAATTATATCCTCAAAGATGTCGGATATTATTTTATTGATTGTCCTTCTTGTTATTGCATTGCTTACTTGCCCTGTCCTTTTTGTCTGCTTATACACAAAAAACAACAACCTTGTGTACCTTGGTTTGGATTTGGGTCACTTTAAACTCTCAGTTTGAAGTGAAAAGTTAGATCACAATTTAGAAATAAATATCCATTGAGCCGCTCCATCTGATTATATGCTGTTGTATCTGTTCTTTGACAGGGGAGGTCGTATGTGTTTGATCGAGTGTTCCCGACCAACACCACCCAGGAGCAGGTGTACAACACCTGTGCCAAGCAGATTGTCAAGGGTATGCACGATGAACAACATGTAGAAGTGTATTTGTGTGTAAATGTGTGTAACTATGACTGTTCAGCAGGGCAGTGCTGAAAAAGAGCAAGCATGCTCTGCAAAACCTTCCCTGGATGAATAAAGGTTAAAAACTCAGACGAGGGACTGTGGTTTATATTTCAGATCTCAGTATATAATGTTACCCCTTTGAGGTCATCTTGTTTCCAGTCACCATCTATGTGATTACATTACATCCCTCCCTATGAATGCGGCTGATACGTACTGTTGCGTAATTTCTTGTGCCGTTTTCCCATAGATGTGCTGGGTGGATACAATGGCACTATCTTCGCATATGGACAAACCTCCTCCGGGAAGACCCACACCATGGAGGTATGGAGTTCAGAGCACCATTTGAGCTGCTTCAAATCTTTACAGCTGTAAACGCAACAACAAACGTTTGACTCAGCTAAATTAAATGAATGCAATAACTGTTGATACAACCGTACAACCAGTCCATCTTACACCCCCTTTTTTTTTTTTTTTTTTTACGATATTGGGTGTTTTAGTTAGTTAGTGTAAAGAATTCCCCGGTCTTAGGCTCCCACAAATCACCTACAGTGGCCCACAGGGGACAGTAGTTGCATTCATGTGTGAACATTTGACAACAATGAAAAAATGATCATCATGAGATCATCCCCAAGCCCGCATTAATTTCTGGCTCTAGATACGACCATCTTACGTTTAGGGTGAGTTACGTCTGTGATTTTGTTTCAGGGCAAGCTGCATGACCCTCACCAGATGGGGATCATTCCTCGTATTGCTGAGGACATCTTCAACCACATCTTCGCCATGGATGAGAACCTTGAATTCCACATCAAGGTGTCTGCTGTGTTACCTTAGATGATGCATAGGATGATCTGGGTGTTGTGTTATGTTGTATTGCATAACATTGTGTTTGTTTGCATTGAGTCAGTGCATGGTGTTTGTAGTATTTTTGGTTTCTTTAATTCTAATTTCCTCTATTATTTTTATTTTATTTTATTAAAAAATTTTTTTTTTTTGTTCTGTTCTGTCCTGTTCTGTTGATTTGACTTGTATGCTGTTGAATGTTTCACAACATTATACAGTTGATCAGTTCAATTTGAATCTTTCTTCTTCAACAGGTTTCCTACTTTGAAATCTACATGGATAAAATCCGTGATCTTCTGGATGGTTAGTATTTAAGCACTCTTTGTGTCAAACTACATAACGTCTGATGAATCCGCAATCAGCAATAACCGATAACTACTACTTATCTCTCTCTGTTTTCCAGTGACTAAGACCAACCTGTCTGTCCACGAGGATAAGAATAAGGTTCCATATGTCAAGGTTTGTGAAAATATTGCTTCATATACTGGAGCTGCAGCCTAAATCTTGCTGTAGACTATATCTGATCCATGATGTCAAGTCTTGTGTCTTCATTTTCTCTCCTCTCCTCTCTTCTCCTCTCCTCCAATGACGTATAGGGATGTACTGAACGTTTTGTGTCCAGCCCTGATGAGGTTATGGATGTAATCGACGAGGGCAAATCCAACCGCCATGTCGCTGTGACCAGTAAGTCTCTCTCTATCCTTGAGTATTGTAACTGAAACGCTGAATGTCCAGATCGATATCACAGTGACTGACACAATAAAAACCTGTTATTTATCCCCCTCTACTTCCACATCAGAGAACTGGATCCAGCGCCGCAATTTTCTCTGTTGTTGCCGAAGTACTTAATGATGCGTAACAGCTGAATTCACGTGGCCTATTAGTCTCTTGTTATGTAATCTTCGTGTTACAGTGCACTATACTTTTCAAGCATCATGCAATCTGATAAAAGAAGCAAGAGTTCATCAAATGGAGGTCAGTTTACGTTTAATCCGCTGTGGATTTGGAAAAAGAAACAGAGCAACATCTCTGCCTGAAGCCATGATCTAAATAAAGAACAAACATAATCAAGCCAATGTCAGTCAATATAGTAGTCAGTTAACTGGCAACAATAGAGTAGGCGATGCTAGCAGTTAATTTATGTTATATAAATACATAAAACCTCAAAAACAGCAGAAATAGAAGAGATCGAAGCTGTAATTCTAGCATCTTCTCTGGACATTTGCAGTCCCAAAGGTTTTAGCTCAGTGCTGACTCATTCTTCTGTGGTCCAGCAATGATATTTGACTAATGGTGGAAATAAGTAAATGACTTCACTCCATTACCTGATGACCAATATCTCAAAGTTTCAAATGATTGCATTCATACAAATGTAAGAACAGGTCAGTGGGATTGTTTTCATTTACTTTCATGTTAGTAATAAAACATTTTTCAAAAGGCAGAGATCTCATTTAGAAGTGAAACTCCTCAGAGTACAGCACGCCATCGGAGCAGCAAGCCAATATCTGACTGCATTCCTAGTATTCATCTATGTCGTGGATGGCATCAATGAGTCTACTGATGACTCAGCTTTGTCGTGCCTTGGGAGTCAATGTTCAACAAAAATATTGCAGCCGCTGAATTAAAACTCAACAAGCTTATGACAGTGGCCCCTTCCTGCAGCTCGGTGTGTTTGCTGCTCCTCAAATCAGACTTTCTGTGACATTTCCAAAGAAACCAGTAATTTGATTTTGCCTTTTTTTCTGAGCAGTGAATGTTTTGACATTCCTTGCAATGTTGGCTTTTGTCAAATCATATTTCAGGACTAAATAGTTTGAGAACTGCTGGCATGTAATGATTAACTGATTAAAGGAAAATTCACATTTACACATAACTGTACATCTACCATACAGACAAACTGAAAAATGTAGAACAAAAAAAGCTTCCAGCACAACACAGACACAAAACAGAACATAATGTTTAGCACAAAGACAAGACTCAAAAGCCAAGTGCGTCATTTATCTCTATATTGATAATAAAAGTCTGAACAGTGCAAATTCTGAACCAATAAGATGCATTTGAATTACACCCTTTTACTGTTACAGGTCAAGGTGATGCCTACCATTACTCACATTACAGCACCAATAGCAGTACTTCAGTATATTTTGATTACTCACATCAGTAATATATTTGGTTAAATACATTTCCATTTTGTCACCTTAATCTATTTCTGTGAGTTTATAACATGAACTTGAAGTTATGGCGATAATCATAATAGTGAGCTGCATCTCAGTGGTAATGATATTAACATTCCCAGTTCTCTATGTGATTACTCGCTGTGCTCTGGTTTCCTGATAATGATAGACTAATGGTCTCAGCGTGCAGCTATTGAGCCACTGAGATGCATTACAGGTCAGAGTGATGCCTGTAGGGAAAGTAAGCCGAGTAAAGACTCTCACAGACGTAATGTACTCAGGATAATAATAATAATAATGTTCTTCATGATGTTTTACAAATAAATGTAGTTTGGTTACAAGTTGAATTGAATGATTTAAATTGAATGAATTTGAAGACTAAGTCCTCACAATACTGAGGTAAACCCGCTGAGTGGAGGCTTTCCAGTCCCAATGCTGCAAACTGGCCTGATTGGACCGATTTCAGGAAGTCCTTAGTGAGGGCAGCCAATCAGGACCAAGTCCAGCTGTCATGCGTTTACTGGAGTTGGTCTGAAACTGCCTGAAAAAAAAGGATGGATTTTGAAAAATGCAATAACTTTAAATTTAATGACTCAAACAAAATCATATTTTAACAATGTCTACATTAAACATATTTGATAATATATACACATGTAATATGGGACCTTTAAGAGTATTAATGATATGAATGAATTCAACACTTATAACTACAATAATAAAAGTTATATTTATGAAGCCTGTTCTTAAACAAAATCAATATTTTAACAATCTCCAAAGAAAGTCTCTATTAATGCAGAAGTAGTACAAAGCTATATAGTGGTATTATTATCATAACACTACCAAAAATTAAAGATAACGATATAGCATAGGCTTGAAAGTTTCTCATTTTAAGCAGCAGTCCAGCAAATTTGTTGAAAGGTTTGCACTGCCAAGCGCCATGGTCCGTGTTTCCTGTTCCAGATGAGGTCAGCGGTCTGCCTGCTGAGTCACTGTGCTGCAGAACAGTGTTGCGATAGCAGACTAACAGTCTATGCTCTGCAGGTATTGAACTGCCCTCAGATATCATCTGCAGAGTAACTTGAACTTTCTGTCTGAGGAGGTCGAATGAAGAGAGGGATGTAGATAGTGCTGTTTATTCCCTCTGCTGGTCTTGGTGAAATGACCTCATGCTGTTGCCAAAATGGTTTGTTCTGGATGACAATTTAACTTCAAATTCAAGTGATAGGAATGATGTCTTTGGATGTAACCACAAGTTAGAGAATTGTTCAGTGTTGGTGGAGGTCTGTGTTCTAGGAATGCCTTCTAGTTTAAAAACGGGGTCTGTGTATCATCTCATTTGTTTAAAACTCTAGCCATATCTCATATTTTCAAATATTTTCAATCACATAATCAACCCAATCTCTCCTCATTCCCCTCGTAGGCCCAAGTCCAATCCGAAAACCTCTTCGTTTTGCCGCCCCTGACTGTCGTATCTCCTCTGTCTTTGTGCAGACATGAACGAGCACAGTTCGCGTAGCCACAGCATCTTCCTGATCAACATCAAGCAGGAGCATGTGGAGACGGAGCAGAAGCTGTGTGGAAAACTCTACCTGGTGGATCTGGCTGGCAGTGAGAAGGTATAGGAGACGCTCTGACCATAGACTGAACCAGGGTTTTCTATATACCAGTTGCTCACTAACTGGGATGGGACCCTTAATGAATGAATGAAAAGACCTGTGGGGATGATGATCTACTGCTCTAGTGATCTACTGCACTAGATAGATAAGAAATATCTTCATATTGGCATTAGGGTGTGCAAAGGGTGTTTTGCGGTATAATATTTTGTAGCATATATGTTTTTGTATAAGTGCATGTATAAACATACATTTGTAGTATAAATTAATATATTTCTCTTCTTAAAACTAAAATTCTGTAATAACTCTTAATTCTTTGTTATTTATTTATTATTAACTATTTTTTTATGTCATCCCTTTATGTTTTTGAAAAACCTGCTATACAAGTAAAGTTTGTATTGTTATTATTTATTTATTTCCATATCTCCATATTTCACATTTCACTTCCCTCTGTCTTTGCCTCCCTTTCTGTCTCTCTCTATTCCAGGTCAGCAAGACGGGTGCTGCGGGAGCCGTGCTGGACGAGGCGAAAAACATCAACAAGTCTCTGTCTGCTCTGGGCAACGTCATCTCTGCCTTGGCCGAGGGCACGGTGAGGCACTTTCTCTGTGTTTACCACACAAGTCAATGTAAAGACACTAGTAGAGTCAATAGAGTAAGAGCTGGGACAGGGAGCTCTAGTTAAATACTGAGATAACTGACTGTCTATTGTATTTAACTAGAGTATTTGATACTGGGGCTTCTTTCTCATAACAAAAAAACCTTCACACAACAAATTCCTGTCTTGTGTTGAACTGTCGATCCCCTCCTGTTGACTCGGTAATGAAATCCATCTTGCCCAATAATTTCCAACGCCAGCCCGTCTTTCCATTCTGCCAACTCAACAGGTTTTGTCCATCAAAGGCCAAAAACTGTCCCGGCCACACTTTGCCAATTACAAGATTAGTTGGATGCGGCACATTCAATCTGCTCACTTGTGAGAGCAGTGTCTGGGTTTGTGGGGATTCAAAGGGGAGAGGAGTTGAGTTGAAGTGTTGTTGCACAAAATCCCCTAATGAATGACCGCAAAATTGGCAAGCAAGGCCAAATCAAACGCACCTCAAGGACTTCTTTTACTCTTTTGTTTATTTTCTCTCTCTCTCTGCCTGTCTATCTCCACCTCTTTCTTTCTCTTTTTTCTTTCTCTCCCCTTCCTCCCTCTTTGTATTTTTTCTCTCTCTCTGCCTCGACCTCATCCTCTCTTTCTCCTGCTCTTCCCCTTTCTCTCTGTCCTTCCCTCCCTCTCTCTCCTGTAGAAAACCCACGTGCCGTACCGTGACAGCAAGATGACCCGCATCCTGCAGGACTCTCTGGGTGGGAACTGCCGTACCACCATGTTTATCTGCTGCTCTCCCTCCAGCTACAACGACGCCGAGACCAAGTCCACCCTGATGTTCGGACAGCGGTAGATACTTTGGATACGGCCGATGCGTCTTAGGAAAGAAATGACTCAAACAGAGATTAATTGTCAAAGAGAGCAAACACAATATTGTTTACTTAATTTCAGCAGGAGAAGCATGTGTGGGAATATTTTTTCTTTCACCTTTAAAAGTTTGGTTGACTTTGGCACCATATCAACAATACAAAAGGCAAAATTATAGGAAAATCATTAAATGGAATTATCCATTAAGGGCCACAGGCCAACTGTTTAATGTGCCTTAATCACTTAAACAGCTGTTTCACATCATTCCCACACCTCTCTCTCTCTCCTCATCTTCCTCCCTCCCAGTGCCAAGACCATCAGGAACACCGCCTCCATCAACCTGGAGCTGACGGCGGAGCAGTGGAAGAGGAAGTACGAGAAGGAGAAGGAGAAGAACAAGACCCTGAAGGACACCATCCACAAGCTGGAGACTGAGCTCAACCGCTGGAGAAATGGTGAGACTCAGTAAAATCATCCTGCTTTACCAGTATGGATCTTCTGTTTTCCGATGGAGTCATTGCAAATAAAACTGCATTATTCTCAGGGATTTCTTTCTCACTCTCGCTCCCTTCCCCCTCCTTTTCCCGCCCCTGCCATCAGGAGAGAATGTCCCCGAGATGGAGCAAACTGCTCCGGACGCGGTGACCCGTTTGGAGTCTGTGGAGGAGCGTCCCGTACTGGACAACGACTCCTCCTCCATCGTGGTCCGCATCTCCGAGGAGGAGCGGCAGAAGTACGAGGAGGAGATCCGCAAGCTGTACAAGCAGCTGGACGACAAGGTCCAAACACACACACACACACACACACACACACACACACACACACACACACACACACACACACTTCAAAACACAGTCATTCTGGATTCTACCTAGCGAAACTGATACTACCAACATTGTTTATGTGATTAAAAAACAATAAATAAAATGCAAAATAAAAACATTTGTTATTAAGTTATTCTTAAGAGAACACATAACGCGTGTGTGTGTCCATACAGGATGATGAGATCAACCTGCAGTGCCAGTTGGTGGAGAAACTGAAGGAGCAGATGCTAGACCAGGATGAGGTGGACACACACACACACACACACACACACACACACACACACAGCATGACATTCCCTAGTGTTCCTAGTGTTAAATGTATGTCACTGTCTGCCCCTCTCGTACTTGTCTACACCCCCCCCCAGCTCCTGGCCTCGTCCCGGGGTGACGGGGACAAGGTGCAGGCGGAGCTGGGAAGGCTGCAGGTGGAGAGTGACTGCGCCAAGGCCGAGGTGAAGGAGGTGCTGCAGGCTCTGGAGGAGCTGGCCATCAACTATGACCAGAAGAGCCAGGAGGTGGAGGAGAAAGGCCTGCAGAACCAACTGCTGGCTGACCAACTGGCCCAGAAGATGGTACGTTGAAGGGGGAGTGGTGGTGGAATGAGAGAGATAGAATCAGAGACAGCAGGTTGAACAGAAGGGCCTGCTTACAAGCACCTGCTGTAGTACTGCAGCTTCCTTGTTGGAGAGGACGCGATTGGAAAAATGTTCTTTTCAGCCAATAGAATGCTTCTCAAATGGCAATCAGCCATTTAAGAAGAAAATGTGTTTTGTATTAAAAGATGCCTGTTCCTTTGTAGTTTATAACTGGCTGCAGTTCAGGACAGATGTAAGTTATATGGAGGACAACTATGATGGTTGGAGAGAATAATTCAGAGTAAAGAAATCTACTCATCCCTTCTCCATTCTTGTTGCCTCCCTCTCCCTCTCTTTTCTCTGTAAACAGGCCAGTCTGATGGAGTTGGAGGCCGAGTTGTCCCACATGCAGGAAGTCAGCGGTCAGCAGAGGAAGCGCATCGCTGACGTCCTCAACGGACTGATGAGGGACCTCAGTGAGTTCAGCACCATCGTGGGCAATGGGGAGATCAAGCTGGTGAGTTAGAGCCCAATGAGAGGAGAGGTTTGGAAGGTGAAATACACATAATATATAACTTATTGTTATCATCTCGCTTCTCTTATTTTTATTGTCAATAAGTCAGCAACCAATGTGTGGACTGTTATTTTCAACAGATTTTACAGTATAATCAGTTACTCTCTGTGTGTATGTGTGTGTGCCCCTTCCTCTTCCTCCCTTCTGTTCCTCCCCCAGCCGGTGGAGATCAGCGGCGCCATCGAGGAGGAGTTCACGGTGGCCCGCCTCTACATCAGTAAGATCAAGTCGGAGGTGAAGAGCATGGTGAAGCGCTGCCGCCAGCTGGAGAACATGCAGTTGGAGTGCCACCGCAAGATGGAGGAGACCGGGAGGGAGCTCTCCTCATGCCAGCTCCTCATCTCTCAGGTGAGGGATGGATGGATGGAGAGGAAGAGGAAATGGATAAATGGGAGGAGTGAGAAAAGAACCACTTCTTAAGCGATTTTATGTGCGTGTGTGTGTGTGCGTGCATTTGGATATATGTGTGTGTGTGCGTGTTTGTACAGCATGAGGCTAAGATCCGCTCTCTGACGGAGTACATGCAGAGCGTGGAGCAGAAGAAGAGGCTGCTGGAGGAGAGCCACGACTCCCTCAGCGAAGAGCTGGCCAAGCTGCAAGACCCAGGTAACACACACACACACACACACACACACACACACAGAGAAATATAATTACACAGCTACAAGGGACAATAGATAACCCACTTTACATGCACGCACACACACATACACACACCCTCATTTTTAATTTCACAGACATTTAATGAACTTTCAAGGGTCTTTTTTGCTCGAGCCCCCGTTCATTCATGACCCTGATCTGTGGCTAATACTCCCGTCTCTCTTTCTTCTACCAGATAACTCCCTGCAGGAGGAGAAGGATGGCGAGAAGGGTGAGATTGAGGATGGAAATGTCAAGGTAAGAAAACTTCTGAAGCTCCTCACATAATGCCCAATCTGAAATTTGAAATGTTGGTATCCCGTTGGCCGAGACACACGCTTCATACTTGCCCCATAATGTGGGTTCAGATTTGCAATATTTCATATCTTCTCTTCTCAAACTTTCTTTTCAGTTTCAGTCTCTTTATACTGTTATAGAGAAATACCATAAAACAATATAATTAAACAACAACAATGTTTTTAAAACTTCCGCTTCTGTCAGAACAGTCCAGAAAATCAATAACCAATAACCACACTATTGTCGTGTCCCCATCTAAGTGTCTTATTACTGCAACATTTCCATTTCCAACTGCAATATGACACTCGCCTCCATTCAGCAGACCCTTATGTCATCTTTGTTGCACAGAAGGCTCCTCGCCAGCAGGGGGAGTCGCACCGTGGCCTCCACCACAAGCAGCTGGCCCACCTGCGGGATGAGATCAATGAGAAGCAGAGGATCATCGATGAACTCACTGAGTCAGTGACACAATGTGCTCATTTTACACTTAAACACTATTACATTACTTCTAACATAAAACCTCTCTCTCTCTTAGTCTCTCTCTCATCATGTCCCCCTGTTTTGTCTCACGTCCAGCCGTAACTCCAAGCTGGAGCTGGAGCTGGTTCAGGTTCGCGCCGACTTTGACCGTCTGAAGAGTCAGGACAGCACCAAGAACGAGCGCCTGGAGGAGCTGTCGTAAGTGTTGAGGATGAGCACTAGTCCATTTCCTCATGCTTGACAACACGCTTGTTCATATTTATAATGAACTATATGATGAACCGTCCCTTGTATTGACGATGCATTTCCTGTTCCTGTCAGATTCCTGCATGACCGCCACGAGCAGACCAAGCAGGACCTCAAGGGTCTGGAGGAGACTGTCGTGAGTAAAATATTATGCAACAATCTATAAGGGGTCGATTCATTTACAATTCAATCAGTGCAGGAAGTATATTTTTCTCAAAATGAATAAAGGTTTTTATATCCAATCTATAAATAAGTCAATGAAAATGGACTTCCAGGGTCAATCTACATTTTGAATTGAGTGAACTGAAAGGCAATCGATCCCAGCCTTGCTACCAATCAATCTATTCTCCTTCATTACCCAGCAAGCATTTGTTCACTCGTTCACTCTGCTCTCTCTTTCTTACGACCTCTCGATGTCTATTGATCTCTTCCCTTTCCAACCGTCTGTCTGTCTGTCCTCCAGGCCCGCGAACTCCAGACCCTCCACAACCTGCGCAAGCTGTTCGTTCAAGACCTCACGTCGCGGGTTAAAAAAGTAAGAGATGAAAGAAGAAGGAAGTGACTCAGAGCGTCACTTCGCTCAGCACGTTGTTCCTTTTGTAATAATTTTAAAGGGGTAATAAGTTACTGATAGATACTGATAGAACTTTTCTCCTCCTAGACAAGTTTCTGGCACCGATATTTGGTTGCTCGTAGCACCATGGTCCATCCTTGAGTAGTTGAACATGCGTTTAGGTGGGTGGGGGGATTGGAAGTGTCTTGTAACGCCAGTGGATGGGGGGGTATTTGTTCCAAACCAGAGTTACGGGCCAGAAAGTGAGCCAGAAAAGTTAAGTAATCATTGAGCCATTGGTTACTTATTGCCCCTTTAACTGAATAATTCTTCTCTCTCTCTTTCCCTCTTTCCTTCTCTTCAGAGTTCCGAAATGGAACCTGATGATAGCGGGGGGTCTTGCACCCAGAAGCAGAAGATTTCCTTTCTTGAGAATAACCTGGACCAACTTACAAAGGTTCACAAACAGGTGACAAGAAACACACACGTAGCAGCTGTGGGCTTGAAAGGATTCGGTGATTTTTGATTACTACTGTTTAAGAGAAAGTTCTGCGTTTTGTTCTTAAGTTTCAATCGTCACTTCCTGCGTGTGGAGAAAATGTCCCACCAGTGACCATGATTTACGGGACGTCCGTACAATATTTTTACAGAAAATAATTGCCTAGTGGAGCTAGGCAACAAAACAAAGAGCAAAAGGCCAGGCTGGACGATGACTGGACATTAAATGCTCCACAGTGAGTACTCAGGTTACAGGCAGCAGAATGTGGGGCTCTAATTTCTTTTATGTCTCCTGCATTTCCTCCCTGTCACCTTCCCTCTTCCTCTCATTTTTCAATCCACTCTTTCTCCTCTCTATCTCTCACACTCACTCTCTTTCATCTATATTCCACTCCTCCCTCTTCTCTGTCTTCCCTCTTTCTCTCTCTCTCTCTTACCCTCCACAGCTGGTTCGTGACAATGCAGATCTGCGCTGTGAGCTTCCAAAGTTGGAGAAACGTCTTCGGTCTACTGCTGAGAGAGTTAAGGCCCTGGAGACGGCACTGAGGGACGCCAAGGAGGGCGCCATGATTGACCGACGCCGCTACCAGCAGGAGGTGGACCGCATCAAGGACGCCATGAGGGCCAAGAGCGCCTTGAGGCGCCCCCATGCAGCACAGATCGGTACTACTGTTTGTTAGTGTTCAAATCATTATAGAGTGTAGTACTGAACTGAGCCTGACTGGTGTCACAGGCATGTATAGAGGATATGGGTATGGAAAGCTGGAGCCGAGTTAGTTGCTGTTGCTAAATCACCTAAACATCTGAGAGGCAAAGCCCACTTGACAAGCGTAATCTCATAAGTAGACACATCTCCTTTCCTTTTAACATCGGAATAATGTTTCTAAGTGCTTATTAAGAAGAAGCCAAAAATGTAATCTTTCCTTTCCTTTCCTTTCATTTCCTTTCCTTTCCTTTCTACCCCTTCAGCTAAGCCAGTGAGGCCGAAGCAGCTGCCTGTGTGCTCTCCCACCAACCCGTTCTACACGTACACCCGCTCCAGCGAACAGTCCAACACCTACAGCAACGCCCTGTTCCAGAGCGCCCTGTCACAGCAAAGCTCAGCCAGCAGCAACTGCAGCCCCAACTCTGTCCAGACCAACAAGTGAGTTAAATGTGTTTCTGTTTGACTAAGAGCATCTTCAAAGCTGCACTAGACGACTTCGCACTTTGGCGGCACCAAGTGGCGGCAGGAGATAACTGTCCGAAGGACTTCATGATCCCAAAATCATGTAACGTGACATCAGTAAACTTTGCCCTCCTCAGACATGTTGTTGTCTGTTAGTGGTTGTTAGTGGTTGGTAGGCTTAACTCCATTATATATATACATACCTTTTTCCCTTTGAATCTGACCACTATCTTGATTTATGATTCCTTTATAACCACGCCCACCGACACACACTGTGTTGGGGTGACTGTTTGCTGTATTCTCTGTGGTGTGTTGAACAGGGTTTCCACAGCACTGGGCTACAGAGCAGACAGACATTCTGGAGACATACTGGAGTCCTACCCACTCAACATAGACAATGGTGAGTACCCACACACACACACACACACACACACACACACACTTCTATATGCAGGTATGTGCGCATGCATGCACATACACACACATTGCATTTCATTGAATTATACTCTCTAATATTTTTATATGATCTTTGATAGTTCTGTTAATTATATGTGCAATATTTGTTTGCAGAAAAAAACAGTATAATTTTTGTTTTTTTTATTGTTACATTAATCAATAAATGAATCAAACCTCTGTTCTGTTTCCAACAGGTAACAGCATCAGTGAAACGAGAGACATCAATGACAACAGGTGAGTTTGTCAGTAGCAATAAATTAAAAGCCTGAAGTGAAAAACTGATATAAGTCACAGTGAATCATTTGAACTATTGCTCCTGGTCACCTTAACTACCCTAAATGCATATTGGCTATATTGAATGAATTCTGGCAATGAGAAATGAAAATGAAAAATGTCTCATTGGCGCTGTGGAAAATGATGCATAGATTTACTGGTAAATGTACAAGTTACCCAACTATTTGCTCATAGGGACATTTCTTTTATCTGTATTGAATGAAGTGTTAAATGACAGGAGTGATGTACACTGTATTCTCTTGTGCCTATCAGGAGCGGTTTATGTCTCATATACTGAATGTAATGTGTGTTAATAGGAGTGATGCACACTGTGGCAGCGAGGTGGATGATTCAAACAGGCACTTCATCATTCAGCAGGAGACCGCTGCAAGTTAATGCCATGGTAGCTAACACACAAATCATACACGTGCATGCATGACAGACGCATTCACGCGCACGCCCATACACATGCGTGCACACACTCACTTGAATCTACTGCGTCTTGTTACAGAGCTATACATCCAATGTGACTTTTCACCTTTCGCACCGATCACTTTTCTGTCTCTCAAAACGATCTTTTGGTCTTTTTTTTGTCTCTTTCTCCAGATGACCAAACACTGTACCCATCCAAGGACCCTCTCCTCCCATCTGCATGCAGCCTCTCTCCCATTCCCTTCTACTGCATCATTTATGAAGACGAAGATGAAGATCCGTAGCCCCATAGTCTTCTAACTAGACAAAGCCTTCGTGCTCCTATGGTGACCACTCACACACATGCTCCTGTGGTCAGGTTTGGGGGTCCAGTCCATTCCAATTCATTCAATCTAGGAAGTGAATCGTCAAGCAGAACTCAATCAGATTTAAAAAAAAAAAAACAGAACTTCTTCTTAATCAATCTGTCAATCACTCAATCAATCAATTTATTACCAGATATCACTGATGTGATGTTATCAGAACTTCACTTCACTTCCTGAATTGGTTGGACTGAAACGGAACTGATTCCATCCCTGATTGATTAGTACACACATATTGTAAATACTAGTGCTGTATACTCCAGTAGAGGTTTTTTGACCAGCAACTGTTTCTGTGTATGCACAGCCTCCCCCGTCCCTCCTGACACATCTTCTTAAAGGGCATCATAAGGATGATATAGGCTGACATGACCTTTTTCCTGTCGTAAATAGAGTATATTGTGTTATGGCCAGCTTGTAACAGAAGACCCTCACTCTCTGCATGCATGTCGCTTAGCGGGTTAGCTTACAAATCTTTGCATGTATCATGATTCCAGTCATGAGCTGGTATGCTTCGAGTGAGTGATCGATTTTGACAGATGTCAAAGAGAGAGAGAGAGAGAGAGAGAGAGTTGGCTTTCCCTGCATCTAGATGAACTAATCCTGATCCGGGTCTACGCGCTAGAAATATTCAATGGAGATTCTCTATTTGAAACAGGTTTAAACACAAACACACCTGCTTGGAAGACATGGGACCAGAGCTGGGGGTTTCCCAAACGCACCTTAAATTCATCAGTGTCCAATTGTAAATTAACAGAACGAGGATGATGTGAGATGCTTTAGGGAAACCAGGCCCAGGTTTGCAGTATGTATCGGGGGGAAAGCTTTACTAGTTGCATTGATACTGTAATGTTATCGCTGTATGATGCCATTGTACAGGTCAGCTAATGCTGCCCACAACCTATTGCCATTTTAATGTGGCCCTTCCCTGTATTGCATCCACCCCACTACTTAAAACAATTATGAGTCTTCTTACTGAGCCTTAAGGACAGCTGATTTCCCACGATCAAATAACATGCTGTCGTGTGTATACAAGCACGTGTGTAATTACTACCTCTAGAGCTACTGGTAACACTTCTTGTTATATTAAGATATCATCCTTTCAGAAGCTGACTAAGAGCGGATTGTAGTGTATCTAGAGAAACTCACCATTTTAGTACATCGATAACTGTAAGTAGATAGTAATGCAGCATCCTTCGCCATCGTATAGCGGGATCAGAGCTGGGTTGAGTAGTACCTGCATCCGCATCGAGGCCGTTCAGATAGTGTCAGGTACATCGACTAAGTATTTGCAAATACTACTCGACCCAAGGTCTGAGCAGAGCGAGGATATTGCAACCGTATCCTTATTTTGAAGTGGTGGTCCATGCCTTCCGTGTCTCCTACTATAATGTTTCACTGTTGACCTCCTCCTGTGTGTTCTCAGATCATCTAAATTGGGATTTTTAGCATGGAAGTGAAGTAACACCTCAAACCCTTTAAAACTAAATGGATGTTATTCAGCGTGCCGTGTTTTTGAGCAAAACCATCAAACAGTCAAATCGTCAGCCCCAGTGAGCCTCCCTGTTTCCCAACTGAGCTCGATACTGCCACCTCAGGTCACTGCTGTGCTTCCTCCTTTAGAAATCCTGATCAGCCAATCAGGATAGAAGAAAACCAGCACGATTTGGGTTGGCGATTAAGGGGTGAATCTCCTTGGACAGAGTTGAGTCACTGTATGGGAGTTTAGGGCTGCATTCAGAAGTGTGCCACTCTTCGGCTGACCAGGTAGAGATACGTCGTGTAGAGGAAGCATGCCTCTCAACCAAGAGGCATTTGTAGTAATTACAACTCTACTTAGTAGCAGACTGGAGTTTTCTTTTCATTTCTTGGAGGCAGAGCTGCTTTGGAGGTAGAAACAAGCTCATTGGTTGAGTTAAACCTCAATGGGCGGAGCCAAAGAACCACTAGCTAATATTAGCTAATATTATGAAGCCTTGAGCTACCTTGGTGACTGAAAGAATGCAGTCTAACTATAAGAAGTTATCTAGGTTAGCTAGTTAGCCTGCTGAACTTCCAATATGAATGGCCATGAATTAAAAAAAGAAATCATTGCCATTTATATTTTTATTTATATTTTGCTAACTTGCAAAAAACCTCAACGCCCATTGAGGTTTAACTCAACCAATGAGATTATTTCTGCCTCCAGAGCAGTTTTGCCTCCAAGAAATGTTTGTACAACTCCAGTCTGCTACTCAAAACATTTCTATCTGCGAAGTTCAATGTGTTACACGTCTGAATGTGACCAAACGGGCTGTACGTGTCGTTAGAATGCACAATGGAAAACGCCTCTTTACAATCATCTGATCCTCATGTCCGCCAATACCACAGCCACGTCTTGTGTTCTTACTGGCATTAACAACATCTCAGGGCTTCACAATCACAACCGCAATGGGCCACCGCTGTCTTCCTCGTAGACGCAAAAACCATGTGATTGCCGACGAACAATCAGGACAGAGTATGTTCTGCGAGGCTTAGTAGAGGAGCGAGATGGTGAAACAAAAAAAAAATACAAAAATAAAACCATTTTACAGATGCGTAACATCTCCATTATAGCATATGACATTGCCATACAATCTTTTAAGTAACCACTCAGTCACAACCTGGTCCAACCCTACTGTATGTGTCAGAGCAGACCCTCTATTTGACATCATGTTTTAGGTGTAATAAATTAGAGGGGAGAAATGTGTACTATATTGTCACCTGCTGTTCCACTGTCTGATTTTAACATATCTAAAATACATGTGATAAATATTGTTAATCTTGTAAGTAAAATAGCGTACCACGACATAGTATAATGCGAAAGAAAGGTACAGGCTAACTTTGTTAAGATAAAATCCCGAAATGTGTATGTTTGATTTATTTCCGTAGGCTTACACTGTAGCGTCATCATGATCATGTGAATCAGCGTGCATATTTCTGTATATATAGACCCATTACTATGCTGTATTGTATGTGAGCCACTGTGTTGTAGTAAAAGTTCAATAAACTTGTAGAAAGAAGTTCATTAAAGACAATCATTCGTGTCCACCGAACATCATGGCTGGTGTCTTGCTGCTGGGAGAGAGAGAGAGAGAGAGATTGTGTGTATGTGAGTGAGACAGAAAAGGAAAGGGGTGTGGTGCAAGGAAGAGGCTGGCCCAAGCTGAAAGGTGTAAATGGCGTGGACAGAAGTGTGAATTGCATTTAATGGAACAGTTAATGGAGGGAAATGCCACTTCATTGGCTGACTGGCATGAAATGGAGCAGTTCTGTCCCTCTTCTTTCAACATGTCTCCTCTGACAAGAAGCAGCTGCCTTCATCTGAACCTGCAGAGGGAATAAGAGTATACAGACTGACTGTAGCTGTGAATTTCCATCTCTTCAAAGTCATTCACTACAGAGCTGATCAGCACAGCACAGGGAGTGGGGCAATCTCTTCACTTTACAACACCATTACCTTGTTTGGAGGCTGTTTGTAACAACATTGTCCATCATGACAAACTGCACCCTCTTATTATTTAGGACTTCGAGTGGTCAATTTTGCACTTTTTTCCACAGCTCTACTTTAAACTGTGATTTGACCGCTATCACTGAGCACTCGTGAGCTACATGTATGCTCACTGCTCACTGTTATTACAACCTTTGATCTAAACAGGAAATGAAGTGTCAAACTATGTACTGAAAGGGACCTTTGCCAAAAATGATAGCATCAAAGATCTGTAATGGGAAATTGCCTTGTGGATATTGTAAAATAGAGGTGCGCTTCGAATATGAACCAGAGAATAAACAATGCTGCATTTTCCTTTAAGCACAAACATCTGATATTTGCCCACCAAAACAGGTGCCACTTGATTTATGTACCTCTTTGAGTCATGCAATCGCCCCAGTATCCTCTGTGTTGTGGCATGATTTGATAATGCAGACTCCCCTCTGTGAGTGTGTGTGTGTGTGTGTTTGAATACTGTGAAAGGGATGGAAAGTATCGCCCATACTGCAAAGGAAATTCCTTTGCTCATCTTATGACAAAAATGTGCCCTTTTCCATTATAATAAGCTGTTTTTCATAGTTCCCACGGGAAAGGAAGCACGGATGTAAACAGTGGAATGTGATGCATCATCATACTATATTGGGGTACTGATGGCCTGAATCTGATGCTGCATATTCCTTACAATAATACACAGACAATTCATAAGAAATAATCAGACTAGTTTTAAATTTAGTGAAACTGTTGTTTCTGAGCAGTGTGTCTGTCTATCTATCTATCTATCTATCTATCTATGTCCTCCTTTTGTGAAGCAAGTAGCAAGTCCCACTCAAAGTCAAGGTATGATATGAGATTAGGCCTTTATCTAATCTTAATCCAATGTGTTCGATCGAATTGAAACTATTGATTGTTTAATGGTGTTACTCCTTGTGTAGCAGCTATCTGTCGGCCTAAATACCCAGTAGCACTCTAGGAAACTCCAAGGCCTGCTGGTTTGTTTGCTCGGTTTGTTCTCTTGCCACCCACTTGCGCTGCACATTTTGCTCCAGTGCGCATCTGCGGACTGGAGACTCCAAGGCACCAGGAGGACGCGCACCACCGGTGACCCGAACAACAGGAGCTGACACCGGAGAGCCACGGAGACCTTTCACACTTCAGCCTGACAATCACACACAGGCGGCGAAGAGACGGTTTTAAAGCCTACCTGCCAATGCAGCAGGTCTTCCTACTACTTCAGGACTGGTGAGCTCCACTGCCGTCAGAGATCATTGCACGTGAGGAGCGACGCACAATTAGGTAATTAATTCACTTCAATAATTATTGTTGGATTATCGATAATCTATGAAATTGCAGTGTTGGTTGTTGATACAACTGTTTCATTTCATCGCACAATCCACATGTCAGTTACTGGCACAGAGGTACTTTTTTCAGGTTTTTTATAGTTTGATTTTTTTTGGTACTTTTTCTTCAGGAGCATGTAACAGCCCCTCGCGCAGTATTTATTTCTGTGTGAATGCTTTCTATTCAATAATTTTGCGCGCCACTGCTTTATTGACTTGTCACATGACGGTGTCAAATTGAACCAACGAACTTTTCCCTTTGGCGAGTCTCAAAAAATAAGATTCATCCCGCAGCTAAATTAAATTCGTTGGATTCTTTATCCCCTTTTCCTCCCACAGTCGCGCGCATTATCGTTGGGAATGCATAATAAAAAGTATACAGATCGATATAAAACAGCAAAAAAGAGGCGTGTAGTGTTTGTTTTGACACGGTGCTGCAGCTCAACAAAACATCTGGAGCCATACAGAAACCACTATCTCTGGTTAGAGGATCATATTGCGGTGAATCCCAATCACTGGCTGTCCTTCCCTGAATTCAGGTCCAATTTGATGAAGTTCTTGAAAGCGCCAGATGTCATTATATATTATGTCATTTTATTACTGGTGTATTATATCACACAGCATTGTTACTGCATAGTCAGTGCCAGAGAGGGTCGATTTATAATGGCTCATTTATTGCTTATTTTCAAGCACACGTCAACAACCAGGGCATTTGGTTTCACACCCTGAAGATTAGTAAGGCAAGGATTTATTCATCCATGCAGATATTCTTTTAATCAGAAGCCAAGATGAAGGCGATAATCTTCCCATCTGTTTGCTGTGCTGGGGCCAGTTACATAAATTTAAGACTGATGACCTGATGACACACACACGCACACACACACACACACACACACACACACACACACATTTTCATCTTTGCAGCTCTCATTACTACACTGGAAGAGCTTGAAAAAAATGACATGCACTCTCAAAAAATAATCCTAATTCTGCAGATTATTAATATAATTCTGGTCTTTAATATTCAAGTGATGTTGGACAATGAACTTCTGGTTATATTTTTTCATATACACAGTTTTGATTGGTGCTGCTCTAATTTCGATTTGCAGAAACAGAAGCCACTTAAAACTCAAACACACTTAGAAACAAGAACTAATTCACATTGCAATAAAATCAATATATAAAGTATGTACATCTGTGATATCTGCTCAACAAAAAGTTTTCTTTGCTCAATTCAAGCACCTCCTGCACCTCTTGTATATTGATTCATTTTTTTATTCCTACTCTGTCTCGTCCCCAACCTCACATTCAGTGTTCCTACCACGCGTCTTCTTCAGACCTGAACTCTCTGACTTCAGTCCTTTACCCAGCTGTTCCTGTCTGTCTCTTCTCTGGGGCTTCTTCGCTGCTGTGTGGGCTAGGTTATAAATAAGAGACTAAAAGGTTTTGAGTGTGTGTGTGTGTGTGTGTGTGTGTGTGTGTGTTGTTTAACCAGCTGCTGGGTAGGTTTGTTTGTGTCCTCTGAGTGCAGGTGTACTAGCTGGCCTCTAGATGCTGGTCTCAGGCCTGTTTTAAGGTTTTGCCTTGGCCTGCCCAGCCTCAGTGTTTTATAGCCTATTTCTGAAAGGTCAACCTCACCTGTCTTGTAGGATTTAACAGGGGGATTCTGCTGAGTTGACTTGTGGGTTTTTTATTCTACAAAATAATAAAAATAAAATAAAAAAAATCTTAGAATTTCCCTGGATTCATTCCTGTATGAGAAAATTGTATCTTCCAATTTTTTTTCTAATTCTTTAATACATGTACATATTTTTATATAGATGCAATGGCTGACCATGAAATGTTCTCTCAGTGCAAGTTCATGATGTTATTTTGGGATGAGTTTTAGATTTTCTGTGTCCCTGAGAGGTCATGATGCAAAAACCGTTAAAACAATCTAGTAATTTTATACAGATGCCTGCATTTCTCTAGAAAAACAACCTTTTAAAGTCAATTTGGGTGGGTTTCCTCTCTAATAAGCATTGGCCCCAGAATGAGCCGAAATTTACTCAGTTCATTCACAGCTGAAAAAGTTTAAGAACCCATATTTTGAGGTTTTAAGGCTATTCCTGATCTCTGAACAGATCCCAGAGAGAAATTATATCCTTCACGTGTGTGTGTGTGTGTGTATCTCTTGTTTAGACTGAAGGGAGCATGAGAAAGTTGTGCAGACTTTGCAGGGCAGACCACCAGCAGTCACAGTCACATAGTGAGATCTATATTTGACAGCTTGATATCCGCAGGACCTGGATTCCATATTCAGTCGTGTGTGTGGGTCTGAACATATCATACATCACTTCAAGTCAACATCTATCCATATGAATTCAATTTTATTTTTCATCTCTGTTTCAATTAAATCCAATATTCCAGTTTAAATTGCATTTGAGTGCCTGAATAGACCAGGTCATTCAATACATTTCAAGGAAAAATCCCCATTCCGGAGCACCAACTAACAAGCAGACTATCTCGGAATTGCTGGTGCAAGGAGAGCTGCACATGACATTGCGGCGCTCCGAATGCCTTTGAGAAGCGCTGTTTACGCTCTGAGACCACAGTACACAGCAGGGAAATGAGCACTTGGGTTTCCCCTTCAGCTTGTTGGTGATGTGACCAACGTCATATTCCCTACTGCTATACTGCCATTCAAGGCCAGTAGGCTGGCATCTGAATCATATGGGAGTCACGGCATTTTACAACCAGCCTAAGGAACATGTGCTGCATGAGTCAATCACAGCTCCGCAAGACGCAACCAGCAGGTCAGGAGGTTGTGAATTGGCTTCTGTGAATTTGACTTTAGTAGGGGTTAGTATGTGTTATATCATTAGCTTATCATCTCTCTCTCTCTCTCTCTCTGTCTCTTTATCTCTCTTGTTCTCTCTCTTTTTTCTAGATATCTCTCGCTCTCTACCCCTCTCCGGTAAATCTCCCCATTTCCTGTCTGTACTCTACTGTCCACTTGGTTTGTTGTTTCAGCTTCTGTAGGCTTCATATCTCAGCTCAGCTATAAAACAGACAGAAGTAAAGGATGCACACACACACACACATCTATGTGAGAACATGTTTTCTGTAGATGCATCATCAGCAGCTGTCTCTCACCCTGCTGCTCTGAGTGGATCAAGCAGCTCAGTAATTTACGATAGACAGGTCAGCTCATGAGGAGGCTGTGAGGGGGGTCAGCAAGTCAGTCAGACAGCCAAAATAGACGCCTCTCTTCCCCCCCAGGTCGATTTGTCTCTCTTAACCCAGAGCTGTCGCTGTAAAGCAAATATGGAATCAGGGCTCCTGGGTCGTGCGTTAGAGACCCTGAATGCTAAAGGTTTTCCATTGCTCAAGCACCGCGCTGTGCCCATACTGGGCCTACTATTGGTGTGGGTATAATATTAGCACCCAATGGAATACTGAACGGTTATGTATGTCACATGTGTGTCTCCACTGTAATGATGACATTCCTGCCGAGCTGTCAGCGCCCCTTGAAAGTGGGCCAGGGACTAGTTTAGGTACCCACAGCGTGCTGCGATACTCAACTATGAGTACAAAACAAAACGGGTACGGTTATTTGTCCACTGACCCAGTGGTTACAGATCAATAGAGAAAGAAAGAGTCAGGGATGGAAAGCCTGTGGCTTGTATTTTTTTTTTAGATTGGGACAAATTCTCCTCAAATTCTTACTGGCTTGACACTGGTAGTGATCTCACAGTCTGAACCCCTGGTAGGTTTGCCACAATACTAATAATGATCACAATAATAACCACAACACTGGGTCAATTGCCCAGTAAAACATTGTTAATTCTGAGATTAAAACTATCTTCATCTAGACTAGTTGAGTTAGTAAATCAAGAACTTTCCAGGAAAGATGTTGTGCAGCTTTTGCAATCTGATTGGGTTTGTTCTTAGTTTTGTTGCTTACCTGAACAACTAACGTTCACGTCACCAGCAGGTGTTGCGAGGACCGACTGGTATAACATTAGGTATTAACTACCAGAGCACGTACAGTAACTACACTGTGGTACGTTGGTAAGTCCGAGACGGGGAGTGGAGGTAAAGAAATTACCACCATAGGCCGTAGCAACAGCGCCATCAGCTGGTAAGCCATGAAATTACCTACCTAAAACTACAAAGTGGTTATGTTGCCGTTATGTAATGCGTTACCTGGGACGTTTCCCTGGACGAGAGCATCAGTCAGCTAAATGACAAACATATAAATGTGTAAATGTACACTTGAATGAAAACTAGCAGGTTGTTTTTCTTCAGCAGATGCAAGTTTTCACATTTGTCCTCCAGATTCCTTAAAATGGCTCGTTAGCATTGTTAGCATGGTTGACATTCCTCACACCATGGGGCGCAGGTAGCGGCGAGCTTGTCTGGTAAAGAAAAACAAACAAAGTTAATTTCCAAATGGCAAATGTTAAGGAGAAACAATAGTTCTGTTTTTTCAGCCCAGGATCAAATGACACAGTGTGGCGAAGGGTCCAGCTGCAGACCTCCACTCACATCACCCTACCTCCACTCTCATCACCCTAGTTCTGTGAGCCAATGGGGTTTGAGACCTCCACTCACAGTACCCTTCTGTGAGCCAATGGTGAGCCAATGGGGGTTGAGCATGAGTAGTGGGGTTCCGTTGTATGAAGTACGTAAACTTTCACTTATTTCACCTTAGCAGTCCACCAAAATCTGTTTCTGAACAATTTTGAGGCGAGAAATAAGCTATCCAGTTGCTGAATCTTCACTCATATTAGATCTACAAGGCCTAATTGAAAAGTTTGTTCCAACTTTCGTAAGTCAACGGCACTACTGCACTGCCGGTTGCCACCATTTTCTTGGCCGTGCTTCAAGCTAGTGGGGGACACCGAAGCGAAGCAGCAAAGGCCCAAACGACTACACATGTAAGTAACGTAGTCTAATACTACTTTTATTATTATTATTTATAAATTAGGCCTTGTAGATCTAATATGAGTGAAGATTCAGCAACTGGATAGCTTATTCCTCAAAATTGTTCAGAAACAGATTTTGGTGGACTGCTAAGGTGAAATAAGTGAAAGTTTACGTACTTCATACAACGGAACCCCACTAATGCTCAACCAACCCCACTACTCATGCTCAACCAACCCCACTACTCATGCTCAACCCCCATTGGCTCACCATTGGCTCACAGAAGGGTACTGTGAGTGGAGGTCTCAAACCCCATTGGCTCACAGAACTAGGGTGATGAGAGTGGAGGTAGGGTGATGTGAGTGGAGGTCTGCAGCTGGACCCTTTTGACAGTGTGTCTTTTGACCCGGGACCTCGTGAAGACACACTACTCTTGTCATTCAGTAGCCCTGACCCTCACGGTAGTTTAAGAAACACTCAACTTGATGATGTGAACTTATCCACCGCTGCTTCAGCCCAGCCCAGCCCAGCTCTGACCCCCTGATCACTTCTAGGATCTCAAGGAAATGCATCTCCAGTTATGTTAACTGCTTCACAGAACGGTAACAAGGTGCTAGCGGCCTGAGCCGGAGCTTGGGACTGTACATGCTTGAAGTTCTGAGGATGCTGGAGGCAGAAATAGAAGCCTGAGGCGCGAGGTGCGTTTGTTTCCATCGCCCGCTGGGATTAACAGCTTCTAAACACTCCGTTCCATTAAGGCTATTGTGACAAAGTACACTGTCTGACTCATGCACCTACACTCAAAGTCTCTCACACACACACACACACCATTAAGTCCACCTGGGTAGGCCTGCTTTACTGGCCTATGGCTGTTTTTATATGTCCAGAGAAGTGAGTGTAGCTGTAGGCGTGTACTGTACAGATACCGGCTGCATGGATGGATAGATGAGTACCGGGACGGCTGGGGAGGTAGAAGAAGTAAAGTGGGTGGGAGTTCCCACATGGGACAACACAGTCGGTGTAGTGACTTTAAACAAACATTCTATATTTGAATAAGCCACTGAGAGGCGAACGGGTTGAACTTATTTAGGACGCGTGTTCTGGGGTGAAAATAAACCAATGTCCAGTGCTCTTCGTCTTTTTGTGTATTTATTTACAGTTCAGCAGCTCACCTTAGCAAAGGTAGATAACAGCTCTGTCCAAAATAGATGTTTCCCTTAATTCAGATCGTTCTTCAGCACGCCAGCCACCCTGGCATGCTGACCCACTGACACGGTCAAAAAACTGTTTGCCTTTCCCGTTCATTCACACCTGTCTCCCCTCACCATTCAACCACCTATATGCACATCCACACACTGCTCCACCCCATGTTCAACCACTGAACTGCATGTGCACCAGATGAGGACACAAAACCACATTATGGCTCCAACAGTCGGTACCCGGAAATTTAAACAATTACAGGAAAGTATGTTGAAAGTCAGTTCTTACATACTTTGACCACTTGATGTCTCATGGCTGAATTGTAAACTCCACCCATCTGGCACTCCAAGCAGGTTAAAACAAACGCTTGAATGATTTGCAATTACAGTTTGATTCAGATCTGGTTGACAAAGCAACAGGCAGACAGGAATACAGCTACAGAGTCAGACAGACAGATGGACAGACAGACAGGTAGCCAATACATCTATTGCTGCTGAAAGATGTTTCTAACCAATTCAGTGGCGGCTGGTGCATTTTTCTCCAGGGGGGGCTATACCAAAAATCAAACAAACATGTACTAAGGTATCATCAGTGTATTTAAATAAGTGAAAAGGCCTTTATTTGTATTTGCTGAGCTGAATGAACATTTGTTGTAATGAAACGTGCTTAAGGTAAGTTAAGGTACTTCAATTAGTACACATTCTTTATAATAATTATCTTTTATACTACAATATGTAGTGAAAGACTAAAGTAACCGAAAAGTGCCTCGATAAGTGCAACAGAAATCTGACAACACAAAACCCTGAGACAATGGCAGAAAATTATGAACACAGTAAGACCTAATAGAAAATAACATTTAAGAAAAAAATAAATGAATATGGTATTACATTTGAAATACCCAGTGCCATCAAAACGCTGAGTGAACTGGCTCAAAGCCATATGTATGGCGGCATATGAGTGCCAAAATCCGCGAGCGCAATTGAGATCACCGCGCGCGTAATTCAAACAGCCGCGCGCACATATTATTTTTGAGAGCGCTTTCACAGCACTCGCGCACAGACTATATCTGCTCGCGCGAGCAATATTGTAACCTGCGAGGAGAAATCCATGCTTTGAGTGCGCGCGCAGAATCCGAAGCAGCGCGCACAACTATCATTGCTCTCCTGCTCGCGAAACTTTCACCTGCTCGCTCGCTCGCGTTTTTTCTTTTTGGCACTAAGTGGGCGGACCCAGTCACAATTGTATCCCTAAATCTAATTGGTTACAGTGATTGGCCTTTTTGTATCGGTGCAAGTAAACAAGGAAGGAGAAACAATAAAGCTTTATGTTCTATGAAGTGGTTGATGGAAGAAAAAAAAGAGTTATGTCCACTTGAATACCTTGATACCTTGACCTCTGTCATGAAGTGGACTGGTAATTAAGCAGTGGTCTTTTATTTAATGACTTGAAAGTGGCAGAAATATTACTGTATAACAGTTATGAATTATGTTCATTCTTTAGGCTATTTGTTTATTTATTTAGTTTAGCTCTCCTTAAATTCACCGCTGCTGCAGCCAACACCCTTCAAAACGCACAACTTTTACTTTGAAGGCGAGCTGTCTCTGGTTGCGAGAGGACTGAAGACGAGGACTGTAACCAATTAGATTTAGGGATACCATTGTGACTGGGTCCGCCCACTTACTGCCAAAAAGAAAAAACAAAAGTTTGAAAGTTTCGCGAGCAGGAGAGCAATGATAGTTGTGCGCGCTGCTTCGGATTCTGCGCGCGCGCTCAAAGCATGGATTTCTCCTCGCAGGTTACAATATTGCTCGCGCGAGCAGATATATTCTGTGCGCGAGTGCTGTGAAAGCGCTCTCAAAAATAATATGTGTGCGCGGCTGTTTGAATTACGCGCGCGGTGATCTCAATTGCGCTCGCGGATTTTGTCACTCATATGCCGCCATACATATGACTTTGCCACCTTGTGGCTTCAACGTTTTGTACATAAATGTTGCCCTTCTCTCCTTGAGAGATGCACATTTCTCAATGACTCTATGGCACCACAGAACTTGACACAGTTTATTATTTTAGACAGGATGTGCCTGTTTTTGTCAACCTATTCATTATGCTTACAAATCCCTATCCTGCAGCCTTCATCAAGCTGAGCAGCTATGTTTACTTTCCCAAACATTTGCTTTTGATTTTTCTGATATGTGGTTTAAATCATTCAAACCTGTCTGAATCCATGCTGGGTCTGAGACCTGTCGTTTGAAAAAGGGTGCAGGGAAAGCAAAATAAAGCATTGGTGTCACTACATACAGTTAGCCAAGGCTTCCTACTAAACCAGCTCCTTGAAAACCACCGAGTATATTGTCTCATTCTGGCGCATTTTATGTCAGATGTACCACGAGCCACTTGCTCTCTGCTGCCAACCAGTGGTTGGTGGTGTGTAAATCAGCAGCATTCAGATAAATGCTGTTTGTACATGCGCAGTTCGTTGGTGGGGCGCAGGAAAGCTCCTATCTCTTGTATTGAGAGGAGCGAACTGTGCATGTACAACTTATAACGAGAGTCAATGGGCAAAGATTTTTGTGCCCCAGGCCGGAAATACGTGACCTAGCAGTAACTTTAGACAACGTAGAACAATTTGAATCTACATTTTATTGCAGATTATACATTCTACTCACTAACTATATAATATTTACGCTGCTCATTTAAAAAAAAAAAAAAAGAAAGTCATTTTTAAAGTCTTATTCAATGAAGTCTAGGATGTGGGGAGTGGTGGGGCGGCGCCCTAGCGCCCTCTATTGGCCAGCCGCCACTGAACCAATTCCTCTTGCGGGTGTCAGTAGCGGGTGTCAGTGCTGCCAGCATGTTAAAATTTGATTTGGACAGGAATAAGGACAGACATATCCCTGTTACTCCAGAACAGTGGCGGCTGGCCAATAGAGGGCACTAGGGCGCCGCCCCACCACTCCCCACATCCTAGACTTCATTGAATAAGACTTTAAAAATGACTTTCTTTTTTTTTTTTTTTAAATGAGCAGCGTAAATATTATATAGTTAGTGAGTAGAATGTATAATCTGCAATAAAATGTAGATTCAAATTGTTCTACGTTGTCTAAAGTTACTGCTAGGTCACGTATTTCCGGCCTGGGGCGCAAAAATCTTTGCCCATTGACTCTCGTTATAAGTTGTACATGCGCAGTTCACTCCTCTCAATACAAGAGATAGGAGCTTGGTGGGGCGCAGCTTTCCTGCGCCCCACCAACGAACTGCGCATGTACAAACAGCATTTATCTGAATGCTGCTGATTTACACACCACCAACCACTGGTTGGCAGCAGAGAGCAAGTGGCTCGTGGTACATCTGACATAAAATGCGCCAGAATGAGACAATATACTCGGTCGTTTTCAAGGAGCTGGTTTAGTAGGAAGCCTTGGCTAACTGCATGTAGGGACACCAATGCTTTATTTTGCTTTCCCTGCATCCTTTTTCAAACGACCCAGCATGGATTCAGACAGGTTTGAATGATTTAAACCACATATCAGAAAAATCAAAAGCAAATGTTTGGGAAAGTAAACATAGCTGCTCAGCTTGATGAAGGCTACAGGACAGGGATCTGTGAGCAT